>CM062820.1:866334288-866567096 GCA_031772625.1 Pinus tabuliformis
CATTAGGTCATTAGGGTTTCCAAGGTCCATCATTACCATATGTAAATCTAGCAGTGAATAGAGCATGACAAACAACTCTTTGACATTAACTTGTTGAGTTTTCAAAAGTTCATCATGATTTCAGTTTGAAAGGCTCCAGAAGAAGAAGTTCCAGTGCTCAAAAAGTGAAAATACAACCCAGGTTTCAGCCTTCTAAGGTGACTCTGTTTTCAAAAGTGAAAAATCAATTTTTCAAAGGTTTGTGGGTCCCATTTCTTTTCAAAAGGGAAATTAATTTGCCTATATAAACTAAAAAGCCCCAAACTTGTCTTATTTACATCTTATTCATCATTGTGCATCGAGCTATCCCTCCCAAAAACGACAAAAACTCGATTTCATAGGCAAAACTGGAAAAAATTTACCGGCGTTGCACTTGGAGGCCCGGTGCTACACTCAAGAACACTGCGCTGTGCTTGGGTACTGCACTTAAGAACATTGTGCTATGCTTGGGCCAGAGTACCTCAAATTTGCCTAAAACTCACCCAAATTGATTTCTTAAGCTTTCTCACCTATTTTCTTGCAATCCTAAGCTCATCCACAAGTAATTCATACATCTTACTCACATTTTTGTTTTGCAAGATGAATTCAAGCCAAATATTTCTTCAATCAGGGTTTCTAGTGAATTTCTCATGAAATGATGATAAGGTTGATGATGGTCATTTGGTTTTCTTGATTTTAAATAGGTAAAATCTTATCCTACACCTCTACACATGTTTAATATGCTATATGAAACACTAAACCAACCTCAAAACATAAAATAACCTCACTAAAAGTGAAACCCTAGCTCATTCCTATGGGTTTTGGGCACTTTTCCTAAAAACTATGTTTTTCCCATTCACAAATACATTTCTCCCTCATTTCACTTCCTTTCATATTTATCAGTTGTTCATAGTCCATATCCACCTCTTTCAAACTCCCTTTGCCATTTTTTCAACTCCACCTACCCATCATTTCATTTTTCACTCATCCCTCACTGTTTTTTCTCATTTTCCTGTTGTTAGGGTTTATGTCACCATGGAAGGAGACTCATCACCAGAGAGGAAGAGACATCACAAGGGAGGAAAAATTCTCAGATATGAGCCATCTAACTGCAATGAAATCAATTCATCTCCTTTTGTCAAACAATGCTTTGAAGATGTAAATTTCTTAGATTTTTGCAAAAGGGTGAGTGAAGTGGGTTTCAATGAGCAGCTGACAGATTGGGTTGCAACTCAGTTGAAAGGTGAAAGTGCTATTATTGCTGGTGTTGAATTCACTTTTTCAGTGGCCTCCATTTCACTTGCTATAGGGCTACCAGATAATGGTGAATATTGGTTCAAGGGGATGAACTTGGATCTTGAAAATTATAGACCCTTCTTGAAAACACCATACAGGGAAAAACATGCTCATATTATGCCTTTCAGGTACTTATTAGAGAAGTATGCCCCCTTGATGAAGGTTGTCATGAAATTCTTTACATGTGAAGGAAGATTCTCTAGAATATATGCCTATCACATTTGGCTCCTAATGCACTTTACAACTCAGAAACCACTCAATATGTGCAACTACCTATGTAGGAGCATTGCCAAGATGTTAGAGAGGATACAGATGAAGAAAAAAGAGAACTATCCTAGTCTATTTCATCATAGTCTGATCAAGACTATAGTCCTTCATCAACTTGCAGAGAAGAATATGACATGGGAGTCTTTTTTGGAAACAGCTCTGAAATGGCATGAAACCAATGTGGCAGCTCAACCTTCTAGCATGCCAACACAACAAATGGAAGTTGGGTCTTCTAGAAAATCAGTTGAAATGCCTAAAGAACCTAAACCTGAGGTGACCAGGATGTACAAGAGAGGAAAGAGGCTTGTGTTTGCTTCTCATGGTGAGAAAGGGGCCAAGCCTTCTACATCAACAAAACAGGGACCATCAGTGCAAGATAAGGACATGGTTGAGCATGATTTTGAGTTGGTTGACTTGGAGGCAGAGAATGAGACTTCAAGCATGTAGCAGATGACCAGAGAAAAATATTATCAGATCAAGGAACTCACAGTCAACATGGCAAGAGCCTAGTTCATCATCTCATTCCTAGAACAGGAAAATAGTCAACTGAAGGCAAAACAATTGATCATGGAGAAAGAGAAAACCAAACTATTGCAGCAAGATGACAAGGAAAAATTAGTCATGGAAATAAATGAGCCTAAAGGAACATAAGGAAAGGTAAGAAAAAAAGGTCAAGAACTAAAGGGCTTAAGAAGGGATTACAAGAAGAAGAAAAACACAGCTTACTGAATGAGGAGCTAGACCTAGAGGACATAATTGCTTTAGAGGTCAGTCAAGACAAAGAGTACTGGCTAAATAGGGTCAATGACCACTTGGAGAAGCTTCTAGAGAAATAAAATAGAGACAATCAGCTGCTAAGGCACATGGCACACCATTACCAGGCTCAGAACATGATTTCTAATGTCAAGGTCAAGTAGCTGGAGAACAAGCTCAAAGAAGCTAAAAAGGACCAAAAAGATGAAGGAAACTTGGAGATGCTTGCTGAAGCATCTATGAGGGCTTAACATGCATCATTTTACAGCTCTTGGCCAATTTTGAGGAAATTCTGATTAGTTTTGGTTTTTTGCAAATTTTGAGGCCTAATTCAGAAAATCAACAGTTCCAGGAGCGCAGCGCCTTGGCGCGACGAGTTTTCCTCAGCCACCCATTTCAAGAAAACTTTTCATTTTTGGAAATACCTTGGTATCCTCTAAAAATCTATTTCTTCATATTTTCCAAAGGAGGCTTATATTTTAAGAAAAATGGAAAAAAGTGGCCAAAAATCAACTTTCTGGACCCTTTTTTGATAGGCACTGCACTCCTGGAGCGACCTTGGGAGAATGGGTTTTTGAAGGCCTTCCCATGGGTAATTTTGAAAAATTCAAGGTGTTATGGAAACTAAACTTTAAAATATAGTTGACCATTATCTCATATCTTCATTTCGACCTAAATAAGGCACCTGAAAGTGGGCTCAAAGTCAGAGCTACACTTCTACAATTTCGTGTGTTTTTAATTGTAAATTTAACTGTGTAAATTTTCTAGCTTTCAGTTTGACTTGGTCAAAGTCAAAAATCTTAATGTAATGGAACTTGTTTTGAGGCTAGGTTATGTATGCATGAATAAATGTACATGATAGGTTGTTTTTGATGTTTAATAGGCCTAATTAAGGAAGAAAACTCCTAAACAAACTCTCCAAGAAGTGTTTGAGTTTCACCTTCTCACTCTCACCTGTTGATTGAGAAAATATTGGAGTCGGTTCCACCACCTAGGAATTGGACTCCTGGAGGTGAGAAAGTGGTATAAGTGATTCTATTTGTATCATTTCTCTTTCAGAGAGAATGGTTGGACTTTTGTGGAGGAGGCTTGCATGTAATGATCTTCTCAGCTAATACAGAGACAATTGCAGCTATTTTTAAGGAACTCTAGTCCAGTGAGTTCATGGTGTTTTTTCTTCTTTCTATCTATTTTATAATGGTTAAATCATCTTTATCCACATGTTTTGTCTTCTTTCTATGGATACCTTGCAGTTAAATAGACAGGATTCTTGATTTCAAGCTCTGTTTATATGGTTTTCATAGTTGTGTTTATGTCTTCTAAAAGCTAATGAACTCATATTTGCTTATGCTCATTAGTCTCTTCTAAACTTTATATTCTATACTACATTGACAATATTCAAAGTACACCATGGCCTTCTGTTACCTAGCTGATTTCTATATTTTCTTCTGCACTCCTAAAGCCTAAACCTAATCACTGGCTCCAAACCCTAGTCCAGCAAAACCTAAAATCTAAGATTCACCGACACACAAACAATCATAAATATCCTAAAACTTATTTCTTTAAAGTCATTTCACTGATAAAAAACTTTGATAGATCCCTCTCTTGCTCAGTAGGACTAGCTACTGAGCTGAAGTGGTTTGAGGTTACCCTTCTTGATCTCCTCCTCAGCCTAGGAAATTTTAAGGAACTAACATGCCTGGAAACCATCATCCACCACACACTTCCAATTGGCATGGGAATAATAATTTCCATCCAGTGGCAGAGTGGTATGCCACAAATGAATAATTTTAATGACAAGTATCATATGCATTAAGTGATAGATTTTGAAACCCCCCCATCGCCCTCTGCATTAAATTTTAGATAGTTGGGGGCGGGAGGAGTTGGTTTTTATCAACTCATGAGATCACTTGGAGAAAATTGTCAAGGGTGTAGTTATTTAACACGCATATATGAAAAATTATGCCCTCACCCTTTGTTAAAGTTTATATGGTCATGGGGGCCCCAAAGTGACTTCTTTACAGTTGGATTTGGTCGAAACATGGGATCACTTGGCATGCTATAATAAGTTCTTGATTGTTTAACCTAGGAACCTAAGCACCCTTGAGGCTTAAGCACTCAGTCTCAACCTTGGGTCATGAAATGAAAGGGGACAAAGTCAAATGACATGATATCTAAGAATTTGGGGGTCATCCATACAACTATGTTAACTAGTGCTAAAATATGGATCTCTAGATACACTATAGGTAGGCATATCGTGAGGTTTCATGCGTCTAAAGTTAATCCCACGGGGGCTAAGGGACCATTGGAATAAGTTCTATTTGGGTCATCTCGACTAGATTTTCAACCATGTGATTAAATAATAATTAAGGCTTTTTTATGTTGTGCCAACCTTGTCATAAATTGTGGATATAATCCAGTATAAATAAGCTAGATATGTTTGGAAGTTGTGTGAAGTATCTACAAAAAGGAAGTTAGAAGTGGTTTTTCATATGTCATCATTTTGTGGTGTGAAAAGTGCGAAACAAATTTATGGCATGAATTCTATAGAGGATCTATGATAATAGAAGAGGTCAAAGGATAAGTTCAGAGGATGCTTGTGAAGCCGAGTTGAGGATACAAAACATGGAGTAATGTGCTAAAAAAAGTAGTACAAAAAAAGAAGCTAAAGACATAAACAAAGGATTTAATTCAGTATTTTCAAGTTGGTGCATGTATAATTATATTTCCAATAGTTGGTGTTAGAGTAAGCTTCCTTAAGAATAGTTCATCACTAGAAGGTATATCACAAAGGAACATGGTAAATCATAGAGGATCTTCTTTGAGCAAGGCTCCACTATTTGATGGATCAAGTTATGCCTTTGGAAAATAAGAATGAGTACTGCATTATGTCTCTAGGCACTGATTTCTAGATGACTATTAAAAATGTTTATCAGGTGCCTACAACTCCTCCAATTGATGAAAATGGCAAATTCCTCTTGTTATCACTCAGAAATTTTCCTTAGAAGTTATCAGAAGAAGGAAATGATCGAGGTAACTACAAACCAATCTTTTAAGTATAGGCTCTAGCCAACCTATGACTCAGACAGGGCTCTCTCTATATGTTTTAGCTTTGTTTGCTAGGATTTTAGGCTAGTTCTTAAAGTTAGAGGGGGTTTCTGGGTTTGTATTTGAAGTTGGATGGTGGAATCCTTAAACAGATGGATAGAATGGTGTCTCTGGCTATTGGGATATGGAGTCAAAGAAGGGCAGTAGAACTAGGATTAAATCATTAAAGGGAGTGTTCAGTGGGCAAGCTAGCAAAGAGAAACACAGATTTTTAAGTCGAAAGGATGAAATGATCTTAACTAAGGTGAGAGGGCACTTAAGAATCCTCAAACTGGGACTAAGAGGAGGAATAGAGGATGATCATGAGCAAAGGGAAATTAAGATTTCTTTACTATAGACCAGAGGGAAACTATCTGAACTAAGGAGCACTCAAGAATTCCTTAACTTAGATAATTTTAGCAGAAAACATGCAAAATGCCTAATAGTCAAAACAAAGTGCAGTGAAGCAAGTTCTGAGATATCATTCCATATTAAGCAGTTAGATTTCAGATACATCTAAGATTATGCAAAAAACTTTTAAAGAAAAGTGACAACACAAAATAATATACTTGTCTTTATTTCGCACTACACATGAATCTGGTGAAATATCTTTGCTTTATTCAATAATCCAGTTTGCTGGTCCAATAGTGGTACAATAGCTTACAGTATTTGATCAAGAAAACTATAGAAATTTCTAAGAATCCACACTACATACTTCGAATTGTGAAGTATTTGTACAAAAACTTATTACAAAATATCTCAAAACAACTTGAGATTTATTTTAGGAAATACAAATATCTTCTTGCAAGAAGATAGAGACAGCTAACGAACGGTTTCTTGCTGTCCCTTTTATTATGGTTGTGCTGGCCTTTATAGTTGAGGTGTAGCCATTTATGTTAGCTTACAGTTGTTGAGTTTCATGCTGGAATATTCTTTGCTTTCATCTTTCAACTAATAATCTTTAACCCTGATACTGTTTGACCTTGTCGTGCTATTTTTACTTGTTTAACCCCGTTTCCTTGATTTTTACTAAGCAGTAACTTTTAGCTATTTATTTATCACAGTAAATATGTCATTTTCTCCCACCATTCTGAATCTGGTAATTTCACATTTACCATTCTCCTGTAGATTTCATCAGCCTCAGTATACTTTGCAAAATTGGGCTTGGTGAGGAACAAATGTTTTACCTCATTCTCAAGGAAAAACAAGTTCTCAAATGTGTCATATAATACTTTGCATGTTGGCAGGGCTTTGATGGATGAAGAATTGGGTTGTTCCTTAGCCAACTTTCTAAGTCTATCACCATAGCCCAACTATGTCATGAGTTTGTCATTGATGACCATAGGACTGGTTAGACATTTCCCCCTCAAAATCTAAAATTTAGCCATGAACCTATCAATGGCTATTTGCATATTGTGGCACTTTTCTTCCAAATTCAGCATAAGGTTCCTTTTGGAGAGGACCTTCCTTATTTCTAAAATGGCAGTAGTCTTGTCTTCTATATTTAGCTCCTGGAGCTCATATCTATTCTTGATGTTGAGGAAGTGGATGAGTCTATTTGCATCCTATGGCTTGTATCCCAACTCCTCTTTTACTTTTTGGATAGCTTCAATAGCTACCTTTACTAGCTCTGTTTGCTCAAAAATAACTTGGATTGATGGCCAAATATCATTGACAAAGTCAATGATATTTGCCCACAGCATTTCTTTTGTTTGTCCAAGTGGTTTTTCCAGTGTTAAATCCTTCTCTAGGATTTTGATTCTTTCACCCATTCTCTGTGCCTTTTGTGTTTCTTCTTTTTGCTTGAGTTGGGCTAGTTTGCAATCGGTTTCCAACTTTGCCACCTTTTCCTTTATCTTTTTCATCTCTGTAGCCTGGATGGTCATTTCCTCCATGGCTTTCACAAGTTTTGTTGCTTTCTCTCCTAATGCGCCTGCTGCTGACGTAGATTTTGTTGTTGCTGGCAAGGCTGTTGCAAGTGGAACTGAAGGTGCCAAAGATGCCACTAGTGTGGATGGCACTACTGTAGAGACTGTGGGGATAAAATCTGTTGAAGAGGTGGCCACATCTGCTTGTTTTAATTGGATCAAAGTATCCAATTCCTTTTCAGTCTCTTTCAGTTGGTCATTCAATTTCAAGACTAAGTCCATGAGTTCTTCATGCCCCTATTGGGCTTCTAGGACTTCCAGTGTTTGTGGATGTTGTAGCTGAGGTATTTTTAGTTGTTTCTTCAATGCAGCTATGTCATCATTCTTCTTTTTGATAAGTTGTTTTGTGGCTTTTATATCCTTGGGATCGTGTCCCAATTCAATTACTAAGTCCTCTAAGGACTTGATCCTTGTGTCCTTGGCCTGTGAGGAGGCCTTCTCCAACTAAAATTGTGCTGAGATGTTGTTCAGGGAGTTCTGTAGCCGATGGGAAGCTATGGCTTTACCTGTCAGGGTGGAGTATATCATCTCTCCAGCCTGCTTATGCAATTCAATATGGTCTATGGGATGAATGTCCCTTGCCAACACTTCAAAATCTACCCTTTTGAAATCTAATGATGTCTTTGGTTGATGGGTTGTAGGCTTCATAAAGGTCATTTGCAGCTTCCCCTCCTTAATGTCAAAGGCTGACATTAGCCTTGTTTGATTGGTAGGGGTGAGCTTGAGGTATTGTGCATATGTTTGGGCCTTAAGCCTCTCATTCCTAGCCTTGATTTCTTTATACCTATCCTTGATATCTTGGTCTTTTTCAGCTGGAATTCTGAAAGTAGACACTTCCACACTGAGCTACCTTTCCAACATTTGAGTTTGTGAAGTGGAAGGCTCTTGTATGCCTCCAAATGGAGTGGCAGGCCTACTTCTTTATGCTCCTGTGTTAGTGACCTCAGCTGAGTCTTCAGTATACTCTTGCTCAAAGGTTGGATTTAGCTTTTTCCTCTTATTTGATTCTTGCTGCAAATCAGAGGTGTCTCTTCCTGAAGTGGAAACCCCTTCTCTGTTTCTTTTTGGGATCTTCTCCTCATTCTGAGGAGTCTGTGTGATTGGAGGAGTACTCATAGCAGTCTCTGGTTCTTCTGGTACCTGCAGAAAAGAGCTGTCATCAAGCTGCTTTTCTAAATCAATGAGATCATTCTCTACATCTATTCTGGTGCTATCCTGGTCTACTAGGGTACCTTCCACCCATTCTGTTTGGTTTGCATATGATTTTATTTCAGGTATGGGATGGTGGTTGAAGGGTCCTAGCTTGACCTTTGTCTCTTCTTTGTGATAAATTCCAAAGGACCATATCTCCATACAAAGCTTCTCTCGAACTTCATATTTTGTAGTATCAAATCTGCCTCTTTTCCAACCTCCCTAGAGTTGCATATGAAGGAGCCTAGTTGTTCTTTTATTTTGAAATTGGCCTTCTTCTTGGAATTGATGAAATTTACCTCATCTGCATTGATAATTTTCTTATAATATTCTAATGCAAACATCCTCATAGGGAGGTATCTTGGCAATTTATATGGTGCAAGCATGTAACCATATATCCTGATTTCTGTGTGGTTTTGGTAAAGGTACCAGTCACCCACTTTGGTTTGCTTTGACAGTTGAAGGACTCTCTTTATTTCTAGACTGATTCTTGTAGGAGGGTTTCAGGTCAACATTGTCATAACTGGATGTACAAATAAGTCAATGAAGTCTGAATAAGAGTATGGAGACTGATACTCATGGATTAATGGGGTCCAAAAAATGACTGGCCTGGGTTGATCCTTGGTGTCCAGCTTTTGGAGGGTGAATGGAAATTTATTTGATTCATAATATAAGAACATATGGTATACAACTGAGGAGTATTTGAAGACCCTTTAATTCCCCATTATTGTGAATTTCTCATGCATTATGTCAGCTATGAATGTGGAAAAGTCATAAATGGTTGCAGGAGGTTGTCTTGGAGTATAGATGGACATGAAAGCAAGGATAATTTCATCAATATACTCACTTGTGGAGTAACCCAAAACAAAGATATCATGGCTACAATATTTTGACCCCAAGGGGAAAATATAGTTGCTACATATGGAGGGGGGTCTTTAGGGATGTGCTTCTCTTCTTTGATGAAGGTTTGGAGAAATTGGGCCAATTTTGCAGAGATGAGTTTGGGATATAAGTCCAACAGATCTCCAATTGAGAGGGGAGTTAGGTTTGGCCCTGGTTGGAGCTATAACATTTCATTTATAGACTCGGCAATGATGGTGAAAAGGACCTTCTAGTCATGAGACATGATGGTTCTGTGACTTGGGACGTAACAAGCATAACACCATTAGCACAATTTCAGGAAAAATGTGGACTTGGGGAACTGGTACTTAGGAAAATTTGACTCCTAAAGGCCAATTTCATCAGCATGGTTCAGGAACTTGTCCCTACTTTGGCAATGTATTTTGAGTAGGAGCTTTATGACAGTGGTATCCTTCATCTGGAAATATTTATCAGCTAGGGGAAGCTGGTCCAGGTCTAAATGGGGTGTAGAGATGGGTCTCACATCCATAGCAATTGGGACAACCATACTCAGTTCTTGTGGATTTGAGTATGGGGGTTATTTTAAGATTTTTTTAGGGCAATGGTGTTCTTGCAGATGGTTTTGGTCTAAAATGTAAAAACCAAATAAATCTGATTATTTTCCACTTAATTTAAAGTGTTATGAGGGAAATTTACTGAAATTGGGTAATTTTCACTGTAACTGGTAGTTGACAAAGGTTTTGCAGGGGTCTGTATGGCTCTAGTATGGATGGATGACTATGTTGGACTGTAGCAGCTTATGTGGAGTAATTATAGAGGTTCATGAGCTATTTTAGCAGCTTGCAAGAGTTACAACGACGTTGTGAGTTCTCAAAGGCAAACGCGTGAAAAAATCAAAAAGAGGGGTAATCAGCGTTTTATAGGAAAATGGTTAATTTTGGTAGGTTTTTACTAATGGATGAACGGTGGCAGTTTTTGGTTGGAAAGGGGAAGCGGTTTGGGAGGTCCATCGCACTGCTTTTGTGGTGCAAGCAGTATTCGGGAGGCGCCACCTGATTTCATTCAGCGCTTGACACATAGCTGTTGGGTTGTGTTATATTCTTTCCACGACTAGCCCACATAGTTAATCAGGGGGTTAGAGGGGGGGCGGAGCATCCCCTTTGTTGCGCCGATTGTGTAATGGGGGGGGGTGTCACAGGGGGTTTGAGGTGTACCCAGCACCCCGGAAAATTTTGGTTTTGGACCCTACGTTAGGTTGGGCGGTCCCACCTATGGTTTTGTGCATGATTTTCACACATGTTTTTTGGATGCGATGGTTTTTCGGTCCATGGTTTTGGACGTGATGGTTTTCGGTCCATGGTAT
This sequence comes from Pinus tabuliformis, assembly GCA_031772625.1. Classification (NCBI taxonomy): domain Eukaryota; kingdom Viridiplantae; phylum Streptophyta; class Pinopsida; order Pinales; family Pinaceae; genus Pinus; species Pinus tabuliformis. The sequence goes on from CM062820.1 coordinate 866,345,053, forward strand.
TGGATGCTTCAGCATGTATAAACATGTATTGTAACATTGAAAGGAAAATAATGAAAAATCAAGCTAGTGGTCCTGGTTTTGGGATCCAGGGGAAATCTCTATGTATATGTGTTATATGTGTTATGCTCTCGCATTGTTTATTTTCTGTGTTTTAGAATTCATATGCAGGTAATTTCTGTACGGGGTTAAAACCTACATTTGGTATCGGAGCTTATTTGGCTTCAAGGGGACGCCTTTGTTGCTGAGGGGTTTCGCTCGGGCCTGTGGTTGACCCTGTTCAGTGGGAGATCTGCGAGATCGATTCTGGTGGTGAAAGAAGATGGCCAGCAGTGGAAAGATAGAGATCGAGAAATTTAATGGTCAAAGTTTTGAGTTGTGGAAACTCAAGATGGAGGATCTGTTGGTGGATAAAGATCAGTGGATCGCGGTAGATCTGGGTACTAAACCAACGGGAGTGTCCGATGAAGAATGGAAGAAGTTGGATCGGAAGGCAAAGAGCACAATACGATTGTGTGTCTCAGATTCAATATTGCTTAATGTATCAGGGGAAGCTACAACAAAGGCTTTGTGGGACAAGTTAGCGACTTTGTACCAGTCTAAGTCTCTGGTGAAGAAACTTTTCCTATGGAAAAAGATGTATAACCTGAGGATGAAATATGGAGACTCAGTGACAGAGCATCTGAATGCATTTAACACTGTGGTAAGTCAGTTAGCATCTATTGATATTAAAATTTCAGATGAAGATAAGTGCATCAGTTTTAGTCTGGTTATTGCAATAGGTAGCAATGCAACTACCTTGCAGTTTGATGAAATAGTCTCAGCCTTGCTGACTGAGGAGATGAGACAGAAAAATATGGAGAGCCAAAATGGTGATGCCTTGTCTGTACGAGGACGGTCCCAGAACAAAAACAAAAATAAGTCATTGAGTGGGAGATCTAAATCTAGAGGGAGAGCTAAATCTCCAGGAAAACTTGTAAAGGTGGTGTGCTGGAAATGCAGAAAGGAAGGGCACTACAAAAGGGACTGTAAATCTAAAGCTCCTGATAAAGGAAAGGGATCTGATGAGGCTCCTTCTGCAGAGGCGAAAACCACCTCAGATGAAGGTGGGGATGTGTACTTGGCTTCTTCAAGTACACATGTAGAACATGAGGCATGGCTGATTGACTCAGGTGCATCCTTTCACTTCACTCCCCATAGAGAGTGGTTCTGTGAGTATGAGAAATATTATGGTGGCGATTTATTCTTGGGGGATGACAGGAAGGCTAGAATCATTGGTCGTGGAAAAGTAAAGTTGAAGCTGCAAGGTGGAAGGGTTAGAACACTTCTGGGTGTTCTGCATATTCCTGCATTAGTCAGAAATCTGATTTCTGTTAGCAAGCTGGATGATGTAGGTGTAAAAACATTGTTCGAGAAGGATACCTGCAAGATGGTTCGGGGAGAACTGGTATTGATGCGGGGAGTTTGGATTGGAACTCTGTACAAGCTGCAAGGTAGCACTATTGTTGATGGGTGCAACAGTTCCGTGGTTCCTGAAATTGGAGCAGAAAATCTAGTGGTATCTGGAGAAAAGACCATGCTGTGGCATCAAAGGCTTGAACATATTGGAAAGAAGGGCCTTTGAATACTTCATGGTAAAGGTATGGTAAAAGGTATGAGTAATATCTCTCTGGATTTTTATTTCTGTGAAAATTGTGTATACGAGAAGCAGAATCGGGTGAGTTTCCCCTCTGGTGGTAAGAGGGAAAAACATATATTAGAGCTTGTGCACAGTGATGTGTTTGGACTTGTGAAGGTTCTATCATTGGGTAAGTCTATGTACTATGTATCATTTATAGATGACTTAAGGAATACATGGATATATTTCCTTATGAAGAAATATGAAGTCTTTGACAGGTTTAAAGAATTTAAGGCTCTAGTGGAAAACTAGACAGAGAAGAAGATAAAGGTGCTGAGGACAGATAATGGTGGAGAGTTTTGCAGTAAGGAATTTGAAGAATTCTGCAAGAAGTGTGGTATAGCACGGCAGAAGACTACTCCATATACACCTCAGCGAAATGGAGTTGCAGAAAGAATGAACAAGACGTTGATGGAAAGGGCAAGAAGCATGCTCAGTGGTGCCGGGTTAGGATAGGAATTCTGGGTAGAGGCGGTGGATACTGCATGTTACCTAGTCAACAGGTCACCTTCATTAGCGTTGGAGGATAAGAATCCACAAGAGGTATGGACTGGTAAGAAACCCTCTCTTTCACATCTAAGGGTATTTGGATGTGATGCATATGTACATGTTCCAAAGGAGAAACGAACCAAGTTGGATAGTAAATCTGAAAAGTGCATCTTTATTGGGTATAAGGATGGTTTAAAGGGTTATAAGCTTTGGAACCCAGTAATAAGGAAGGTTGTCTATAGCCGAGATGTGGTGTTCAGAGAGGTGAAAGATGTTATTAAACATGAATTCCAACCAAAGGAACCTGAGAAGATAGAGTTTGAGCTGAAGGAGGAAGAATCAGACTCTACAACAAAGGAGGAATCAAAAGATGAAGAGCCACAAACTTCGGCTGTGAGAAGATCAGTCCGAGAAAGAAGGAAGCCAAAAAGGTATAGTCCCTCTACTTTCTGTTCAAATTTTTCTTTGTCTGTTACTGATGATGATCCCAGAACTGTGAAGGAAGCAATGGATTCAGAGGATAGAAAACTCTGGAAAGAGGCCATGGTTGATGAAATGGCATCTTTGCACAAAAATGAGGCTTGGGATCTGGTGGAGTTGCCAACTGGAAGGAAACCCATTGGCAACAAATGGGTGTCCAAAAAGAAGACAAATGCAGAATGAAAAGTGGAGAAATACAATGCTCTGTCTGTAGCAAAAGGTTATTCCCAGGTGCCGAGAATTTATTTTGGTGATATTTTTTCTCCTTTTGCCAAGGTAACTTCTATTAGATTACTTTTATCTGTTGTTGCTGCTTTTGATTTTGAGGTAGAACGGATGGATGTGAAGACAACATTTCGTCACGGGGATCTGGAAGAGGAGATCTACATGAAGCAACCTGAAGGCTTTGCGGTGAAGGGTAAGAAAGAATTGGTATGTAAGTTAAAGAAGTATTTGTATGGGTTAAAACAGTCACCAAGGATGTGGTATCATAAATTTGATACATTTATACGGGGACTTAACTTCACCAGAAGAAAAGCATATCATTGTGTGTATTTTAAATTAATTAGTGACTGTGTTATTTATTTGGTCTTGTATGTGGATGATATGTTGCTAGTTGGAAATGACAAAAAAATTATCCAGGATTTGAAGACCCAATTGTCCTCCAAATTCGACATGAAAGATCTTGGTGCTGCAAACTATATTTTGGGCATGGAAATTAAAAGAGATCGTACAAAGAGGAAGCTTTGGTTAAACCAGAGGAAGTATGTTGAGACAATACTGCAGAGGTGTAATATGTAGGATAGTAAACTGGTGAAGGTTCCTATTCTTGTAGGTGTGAGGTTATCTGTTGAACAGTGTCCCAAGACACAAGAAGAGGAAGAGGACATGTCCCGTGTTCCATATGCAAGTGCAATCGGTATCCTAATGTATGCAATGGTCTGTACTAAACTAGACATTGCACATGCAGTGGGAGTATTGAGCAGGTTTATGTCAAAACCAGGGAAGGAGCACTGGACAACAGTGAAGCGGGTTTTCAGGTATTTGCGTGGCACTAGTGATTATGGTTTGTGCTACCAAGGAAGACCAGGATTGGACAGAGTATTGGATATTCATGGCTTTGTTGATGCAGACTGGGTTGGAGATCTGGATTAGAGAAGATCTACAAGTGGGTATGTGTTTAACCTATTCGAAGGTGCAGTGAGTTGGATGAGTAAGAAATAATTTATAGTGGCACTATCAACTACAGAGGCAGAATACATGGCAACCACTCATGCAAGCAAGGAAGCAGTTTGGTTGCAGAGATTGTGTTCAAGTATGGGGTTAGTACAGGAAGCTATAAGGATAGACTGTGACAGCCAAAGTGCAATTTTCTTGGCAAAGAACCCTGCATATCATTCAAAGACAAAGCACATTGATGTTCAATATCACTTTGTGAGGGATATGATAGAAGAAAAAAAGGTGTTGCTGGTAAAGGTGGACACTTTGAAGAATACTGCAGATGCATTGAAAAAATCTGTGAGCTCTGAGAAGTTCTCTTGGTGTAGAGAAACAATGGGCATTTCAGGGCTGGAAAAATGACTAAGCTCTCTTGTGGCCCCCTGTGGAAAGAAAACAACAAGTGGGAGAATGTTGGGTTGTGTTATATTCTTTCCATGACTAGCCCATGTAGTTAACCGGAGGGTTAGAGGGGGGGCAGAGCACCCCCTTTTTTGCGCTGATTGGGGGGGGGGGTCACAGGAGGTTTGAGGTGTACTAAGCGCCCCAGAAAATTTTGGTTTTGGACCCTATGTTAGGTTTGGTGAACCCACCTATGGTTTTGTGCATGATTTTCGCACATGTTTTTTGGAAGCGATGGTTTTTCGGTCCATGGTTTTGGATGCAATGGTTTTCGGTCCATGGTATTGGATGCTTCGGCATGTATAATATGTATTGTAACATTTAAAGGAAAATAATGAAAAATCAAGCTAGTAGTCCCGGTTTTGGGATCCAGGGAAATCTCTGTGTGTATGTGTTTTATGTGTTATGCTCTCGCATTGTTTATTTTCTATGTTTTAGAATTCGTATGAAGGTGATTTCTGTAAGGGGTTAAAACCTACAGTAGCGTCAGGGGCCAAGGGGAAAAATGCCTCATCGGGCGGGTAAAGGGTGGACATCAGATTGGCCAGATATGGATGAGATGCATTGGATGTAAAGGGGAACGATCAACGATGGTCGGGAGATGGGAGTTGCGCAGTGATTTAACCATAAAGTTTTCGGGGGGGCCCATGGGCCTAATCATGGCAATATGAGATTATCTTAACCTTTAATCTCATCGAGGTGCTCTAATGTGGGATTAAGGGCTATGGCGGGGTTATTAATATATTTTTGTGGGATATGGGTAGTAATATAGTTTATAATTAAACTAAGGGGTGGGGTTAATTTATACACAAGAATTAAATATATATGGGAAATTGGGTTTTTCAGGGATTTTGTATATATTAATAAAAGTTAATATGAAGTGAAATGAGTGGGGGGGTGCTTGAATTAGGATAAATGTTACATGGTGGGTTTTTTAACATAGAACATGTTTGTTATGGGTTTTCCCTAGGCAAAAGACTTAGCCTTTAGGAAAAGGGTTTTTGTGGGGGGGATGAATGAATTGCAAGGGGTTTTTAACACCTTTGTTTCTTAAGTCATCAAGCTAAGGGTCCAGTCCCTCCAGAAGTCAGAGAAATGCTCTGAGCCTCTTTGACTTAAGGAGCTAAAGATATTAATCTTTTATTATGAAGGGGAAGTTAATGAGTGATGTAGGGGTTAAAATGAAAGATAGGGATGTTAAATGAATCATGTTGTGAGCCATTGTCTTTGCTTATGTACCACTTATGCCTATTTAAAAGATGCATTTGGAAAAATATCATAAGTGCCTTTCATGTAATCACAAGACATTTTTGCAACCTTTCTACTACTTACCCACTTACTCATCCTACCATTTTCTCTTCACTTTATTTGGGTGCATTTAGGCTAGCAAACCCTTATCAATCTTTTTCTTTTCTTTAGAAAATAAACTATCTAAGTCTAACCTTATATCATCCAAGGGCTCAAATTGAACAGTTGAGCTCCTTTTATTTACTCTACCTATCTAATTATCTGCCAAGATTACATTGTTTGGTCACATTTTATTCTCTAGCTATAAATATAAAATTGAAAATATGAAATAGCCAAGTTTAAACATTTTGATTATTCATGGATTGTGGCATAAGTAACAAGCTGCACACAATCATTTATTAAGCATAAAAAGGTAAATAGTAGTGGCATTTTTACTTGCACACTTTCCATGGTCTCTTTTGTCTTTTTGGGTTCATATATTTCATTTTTTGACCTATATTCATTCTTTTTGTCCTTTGATTATTCTTTTAGGACATACCCTCTTTACATTTTTTAATTTTTTAATATGGAAAATGTTTGCAGAAAGAAAAAGTATGTACAATATTACAAGGCTTAATCTCAGTCAATCAAAATTATGATTCCTATTGGTATAGGAACCTAACAGTGGCTCCACTTGGGGATGGCATTTCCTGGTGAAATGTCAAGAACTTTGTAGATCAGTAGCCTTTGAATTGTTGTTGATGTTACCTTGAAAAATTATCCTCTATGCCTCTGCATTATTGATACTTATGATAGTGAATCTTTAAAGCTCAGGGCCTTCTCTTCGGGCTTCAACTTCAATGACCACCATCCAATCCAAACTAAACTTTTTGAAGAAAAATGGAATATGTACAATGGAAAGTAAAAATCAGTAGTTAGGTTCAAAATAGTGTTTGAGCATTCGACCATTCATTGGTCCACCTTCTGCTTCTGTACCATCCATTTCTCTGAGTAAGAAAGAATTATTACCTCTGAAAGCATAAATGACATATGGGCCTTTCCATAGGAAATCAAATTTCCCATGCTTACCTTTATCTTCCCTCCTTGAATCCCATTTTAGGACTTTTTCACCAAGGTAGAAATCTTTAGCCTTGGTTCTCTTGTCAAAAATCTTCTTAATCCTTTCCTGCACAACTTGAGATCTGATATATACTTCTTCCCTGGTTTGTTGAAGATGTATTGTTTGGTTGATTCTTCTTTGGATACTATTTGGTTCCACCTGAAACTCTTGAAGTAGCTTCATCATTGGTGTTCCCAAGGAGGATGGAAAGACCACTTCCATCCCATAAACTAGTTGGTAGGGAGAGGTACCAATTGATTTATTTGTGGTTAGTCTATCTGCCCATAAGGCATTGACGAGATTTTTATTCCATGTTTTCTTATTGTCCTCGAACAGATTTTTTATGATGTTCACCAGGCTTTTGTTTAAGGATTCTGCAGTGCATTTCCTTGAGGATAATAGGCTGTGGAATGGCCCAGGGTTATATGATACTTATTGCATAAATCTATCATTCTTTTGGATTTAAAGGCTGCTACATTATCAGTAATGAGCTTAGTTGGACATCCAAATCGTGACAGAATTTTATTTTCAAGGAAGGTTATGATAACAATGTTAGTGGCTTGCCTTGAAGGTATGGCCTATATCCATTTGGTGAAATAGTCTGTGGAAGTGAGGATCCATTTGTGTTGGGCAGAGGAAGGTGGGTGAATTTCACCAATGAAGTCTAGACCCCATTGTTGAAAAGGTGTTTCAGCAGAGATTGGATTGAGGGGTAACGTAGAAGCTTTTTATTTCCCTCAAAAATTTGACATTTGTGATAGGAGGTCACATATTTCTTTTGATCTAAAATTGATCTAAGACAATTAATAAGGTATTACAGACTCATGTGCATGGATGTGTCTATGTTATTTTATGCAACAGATCGATAAGATTGTGAAATACACAAACACTGAAGCAGTTAAAGAAAACACAATAGGCAAACATATAAACACAACAAGTTTAATAAGGAGTTCACCCAATACTCCTGGGCTACGTCTCTTGGTCCAACCTTCAGTAGTGGCCTCTCTATTATGTTTTCAAAGCAGATTTTTTACAACAGTGAGCTCAATTTGAGTCTCACACAATAGATATAAATTAGCAAGACTGTACTTGGATCCCCCAAGTCTCTGGAGTACACAGACTCTCCTTACTGAATCTTGACCTCTATTGGTCACAATGGTATGAGTCCAATCTGAGACTCAATACATGACAGACATATACAGAGGAGTTCGCTTGAACCTCTCAAGCCTTCTCTAGAGTACACAGACTCTCTGACTCTCTCTGTCTCTATCTTAACTCTAGCTCGATGCTGCCTTTGCTTCTGCAGGTCAGCTTGGCTTCTTCTCTATGCTCTTAACTTTCTGCTTCTAACTTGCTTCTTCTCTCTCTGTTAATTTGTGGCTTTAAAGCCAATCTGATTCTTGACTGTTCGTTTCCGCTTCCCGGCTTTCTGGTTCCCCTGCCTCTGTTCATTTGAATCCCTCTATCCTGTGTCATCAGTCACTGTATAACGCCTCACAGGGAGGTGGCCACCTATTTCATAACGGATGAGTGTCAGTTCTCTTGGCCATTTATTTCGTTAACTCCAAGAATGCCTGTGAAACATGACCTTCCGCCAACACATCGTCCACATCAGACTTCAAATCCTATACAACTCTGCCTGTTAACCTCGTCAAATCCGATCATCCATCAGAACGTGTCTCTGTCATTGATCTGGAGCCTCCAAATCCTATGGTTATCGTCCATATCGGGCGAATAAGTAACATGATGTTTATCCATCTGATGTGAGCAGTTTTCTCTCTCTTCAGCCAGATGTGTGGCAACCATTGTGTTGCATTGGGTGGGACTCGGTTGAAACTACTTACCACCCAAAGCCCTTCCAATATTCTACCGGTTTTTGTGGGACCCCGCTTCTGACAGAATCAGAACGATATCCATTGCATTTTATGATTTTTCGGGTCCGGGTGCTTGCGGCCTTTCCTTCTTTGAGGGGTTTGCCCTGCGATATGCGATTAGCAACTTGTCGCTAATCACATATCAGAAACTACCCCCGTTTCTTGAAATTGCCTTTGGATTTGCTAATTTGCAATAGCGCGTTACCATGGGCTGACGGTCTGCGCGCTTGACCGATGGTCCTCGTTGTTCCATGCTGATCACAAATTGCAATTGTTACGAGGATATCTCTGATAAGCTTGATCTTTACAAGATTTGTAGTCTTGGCATAATTTTTAAAGAGTTCATGAAAACTTAGAGAGTGTTCTAGGATCCAATTTGGATCATCTTTACATCAGAAGACAAAGTTGGCCAGTAGAAACCAGCTCTAAGAATTTTATCTGTAGTGGTTTTCTAGTAAAGGTGTCCTCCACAGTCACTTGCATGAAACTCTTGTAATACTTTGTCAGATTCATCTTTTAATAAATAGTTGAGGAGAATACCTTCATAATTTCTCTAAAACAAAGCATTGTCTAATATACAAAATTTTAAGGACTTCATCTTCAAAAATCTACTTTTGGTCTTAGATAATCCAGGAGGAGCTTGTAAATTTTGTAAAACATAAATGACATCAGCATACCATGGTGATTCAATAAAGCCTCTCTGATTAGTGGAGTCGCCATCTCCTCTTCATTATTTACTTGTGCAATAAAGTTTATATCTAGGGCCTGACAATTTGACTCAGCCATGAGGTTGGCTAAACCTTGGCCCTTGATTAACTTAGTTGGTTTGATTTCTATGTCATATTCTAAAATAGTAGCAATCTAGTTTCCCCTCTTTCCATCTAGACCACCCTGAGTTAGGATGCCTTTGACTACTGAATTGGGAACATTGGCTACTATATGAGAATATAAAATGTATACTCTAAAGTCCTTGATAGCTTTGACCAAAGCAAAAGTTGTTTTTCCATTATGTTATATTTTAAGGGGGCATCTCTCAAGGCCTTGCTAAAGAAAGCAATAGGTTGTTCATAGCCTTGGTCATTTTTCTACAGTAAAACTACAGCAATTGTGTGCTTAGAAGCAAAGGAAAATAAGATGAAATCTCTGTCAAATTTTGGACTAATCAAAACCGGTGTTCTAGTTAAGGCTAGTTTAATGTCTTCAAAGGATTTCTTAGCCTCAACATTCCATTTGATGGTCAAATCTTTTTTCAACATATTGTTCATTGATCTAATTAATTCTGCTAGATTCGAAATAAATATCCTAAGAAAGCTTGTAATTCTTTGATGTTCCTCGGATGTTGTATCTATAATATGGCTTCTATTCTTGCAGGGTCTATTCAGATACCATCTTTTGAAATTATATGACCTAGTAACTTTCCTTCTTCTAACCCAAGCAAAGACTTCTTGGGGTTTAAAGAAATTCCATATTTCCTGCATTTGATAAAAACCTGCCTTAAATGATCCAAATGTTGGCAATCAAATTTTGAAAATACAGTAATGTCATTTAGATATATTACAAGGAAATCATGAATTTATTTGGAAAAGGCTATATCCATATCCCTTTGGAAAGTGGCTCCTGCATTCATTAGTCCAAAAGGCATGTTCACATACATGAATGTGCCCCAAGGAGTAGTGAAGGCAGTCTTGGCTTGATCATCAAGATGAACTAAGATTTGATTGTAACCTGAAAACCCATCCAATAATGAGATCTTGGTTGATCCAACTACCCCTTGCAAAATATGGTCCATTTTGGGGAGAGGGTAATTGTCTTTAGGTGATACTTTGTTGAGGTTTCTAAGGTCCACACAAAGTCTGATCTCACCAATTTTCTTCCTAGTTGGCACCAGGTTTGAAACCCAATCAGAAAATCTAATTGGTGCAATTATCTTAGCATCATAAATTTTCTGGATTTCCTTTTCAATTGAAGGTAATAGGACAGGATTTATCCTTCTAAGTGTTTGTCTGAAAGGTTTTTTATTTTCTTTTATAGGGATTGTGTGTTGTATGATGCTGGTGTCATAGGATTTGAGGTCCTCGTAACTCCAAGCAAATACATCCTGAAATTCTTTTAATAATTCAATGTATTTAACTCTTTCTGTGGGAGGTAATGATTTAGAAAGTTTGATCAATTTTGGATTTTCATCAGTGCCAATATTACACTCCTCCATATCAAATTTCAAAGGTTCCATTTTAGGCTTTCTAGGAACAACATTTGAATCAAACAGGTCTTCCAAAGGGGTTAATCCCTTAGGTAAGAAATTGTCTTTGATATTTATTACTTCAGTGTCTTCGCTAATTATCTCATCAATCTCAACTTGCTATAGCTTTTCTACATCTGATTTTGAAATCTATCTATCTCTTCACCTTCTATCTCATTTATTTCTATTTTATATTTAGTGTTAGGATCTATTGATGTGTCAGTATCTATATTACTATTTACAAATTCTTGTTCTGGGATAAAAAAGTTGTTTATTTGTTTGTCATCAGCAAATATTTGCCAGTTCTTCAAATTATCTGGAATTACAGGCCTGTGCCTTACTTCAGCAGTGTATTGATAGTTAAGCTGAAAGGGTAACTTGCAGGTGGTGGCAAACATTGCTAAACTATGAGCCTGCATATTATGTTTTCTATGAATTACAACAACTTTGGTTTCCAAGAAAGTGTTTAGTATTTCTACAATGGTTCCTTTGTAACAACTTAATCTAGGGTCTTTGGTCATATATACAGCATTAATTTGTTTTATCACTAATTCGGAGTCTCCCATGACAGAAACTCTTATAACTCCTAGCTTCCTAACTAATTTAAGACCTAAAATTAGTGCTTCATACTCAGCCATATTGTTAGTAAATTTAAAATTTAGTCTGTATGCATGGCCTTCTGAGTAGTCATTCTCTAGATTGTATATCCAAACTCCTACTCCTGCTCCAAGCTTATTGACTGATCCATCAAACTCAAGATGCCACAATATCTCATGTTCATAATTAGTATCATCTGTTTCCACCAACTTTTCCTCATCTTGACTACCTTGTTTAGTGGAAAGTTCTAAAGTTTGGACAGTTTCCTCTTGTTTTGAAACTGCAATTTATTTTGGTTCTGTATCAACACTGTCTAAAAGAGTTTCTTGTGTTTCATCAGTATTATACAAAATAAAAGAATCAAGGTTTGAATGTACAGAGTAGATAGGAAAGTTTTGAGGCCGATCCTAGCTACTCACCATGTATTTCATTAAAGTTTCTCGGTACAGCTTCTTGGGTTGTCCAAAAACAAAAATTGTTGCATATGACATATCAAGTTGTAGAGATCCCTAAAGTTTGGCTCCCCATGACCTGGATAAAAGCATGCCATACTTTGGTGGGATGTCAGCAACCACAATATCCATGAGGATGCTCTTGGCAGGATATTGAACTAAGGTAACACAGAGGTCTTTAATCAACCCTAGACACTTTACTTGACTTGAGTCAAATGAAAATAAGTCCTTGTAAGGTCTTGTAATGTCTAGGTTCAATTTTTCCATTACTGATTTGGGCATTAAGTTGTGGGAGGCCCTATAATCCAACATTACATTATGAAGGATATTGTCGTGGATGCCAAGGCTAATGTAGAAAGGTGGTATTCCTCCTTCTAGTGGTTTTCCATTGACATCTAGACCAAATATAAGTTTTGGTTGGTCATCAAACAGGTTAACAGAATCCTCATTTTCAGCAAGGTTCAAGGTCTGGTTTATCTGTGTTTTGTAGGTTTCATTCTTGATTAAATCTGTCAAAGTGACTGAAATCTTTAGCTTAGCCACCTTTTCTGCCAAATTAAAAGGCAAAGGGGCTTTCTTTGTTTGAGGGTTTGGACTTCTGATAGCAGGGATTTGAGTGGGATGGTCTTCTTTTCCTTTATTGGGGACTTATTTTTGTGAAGTTTCCAATCTAGTATTTTGAGGTGTGTCCACTGGTTTTTTGGAGGGAATTAAAGAAGAGGGTTGATCATCAGAAGGTTGATTAGGGGTTATATCTTTAATGGTAGGACCAGAAGGATCCTAGTTTTGTCTAGGGAGAATCTGGAGGATTTTATAAACCGGGGCTTCTTTTATTTTCTGTGGTTGATTTGGCACTGATTTCTTGGTTTGGTCAGGGATATTAGAATTCTTTTTACTCCTTAGGTTATACTGCTTATGTACTTCAAAGATGGTAGAATCATAACCTTGTTTATAATCGAATGACTCTCTGAAATGGATTTGCAATTGCTGCAGCATATGCAATTCCTGATCATCTTGGGTCAGAAAAACAACACCTTCATCATTTAATCCCATCAGGTTAATCTGTGTATCTTGCTCTGGGTCTTTAGGATGGGATGTTTCCACATAATTTACCTGGAAAGGAGGTCTTATATTCTAATCAGGTCCATTTTTTCCAGTATTTTGGTTTTGGTTTTGGTTTTGGTTTTTCCTAAAGTTTGGGTTTCTAACTGGAGGTGCCTGTTGATTATCCCACTAGGGTTTCCTCTCTATATTCTCTATTCTATCCATAAACTTTTCCATGCCTTTTGCTAAGCTATCTATTTTAATGTCCGAGGGTGAAGGCTCACCTTTAGCTGATCCTCTTCTTTCATTCCTAACTCTAGCTATTTTAGCTAATAAATTAACCTCTACACTTACTGCTACACTTTGCATATCTTCTAGGGTTGGGGGGTTTCTTTCCTTGAGGCTGAATGCCATGCCTGTGTCAAAACCATCAGGGAACTTTATTAATGCTAAGTCAGGTGGGGGTCTAAGATTAACTGGAATTGCATTGTATATATTGTTAAATCTGGTGCAGTAATCTTGAACAGTTTCATTGGGTCCTCTCCTAATATTTTCATATTTAGAAAGGATCTGTAGAGGATTCTTTTTCTTTTCCCATCTATTCAAAAATTGTTGTTGAAATACTTCTAAACTATCAATACTATTATCAAGCAATGATCTAAACCATTTTCTAACATCACCAGCTAAATTCTGAGCGAATAATCTCATTTGGACATCCACAATATCAATTTCATGAAGTTCAAAGTAGTCTATCATTTTATTAACATGGTGTTGTGCAGTGTAGTGTAGTGTCCTATGCCATCAAATTGGACGATTTTACTATGGTAGTTTTTTGGCATGGCACCAAGTGGAGCATGTAAGACAAGGGGAGCATATCTATTTTCCACGGCTATAAGCTAGGAAGGGCTAAAATGTGGGGTTGAGGCACTGGAAGGTGATGCAGTAGTGGAGGATGAACTAGGACCAGGATGTGGTACTTGGGATATGATAGGTTGGTAAGGGAGTGAGGGTATGAATGGAGGTGGGGAATGGGCTTCAGATGTTGAAGGGAATAATGGTGAACTAAGAGTAGTGGACAATTGTTCAGAAAGCTCAGGGATCCTGGCAGTACTAAGGGATGATTATGGTGAATTTAGAAGGTACTCATCAATTGATTTGTTGGCTTTTTGGACTTCGAGGTCTACAATAAACTCTGGATCTATGACAGTGTCAAAAATTTCACTTTCATACTTTGATCTAAATAATGACAAATCAAATTTCTCATCAAAGGGAATATCTTCTAAAAACAACCATTCATCAGGGCATGAATTAGCCTTAACTAAGGGTGTGTGACTGCCTGAACTTTCTTCTGTTTTGGATTTTCTTGAAATCAGGTTGGGATTATCAAATACTGGGGGAGGGTTTGGATCCGGGTTAGCCGTAGTATAATGAGCTTTCCTCGAAGCCAGAATTTCATATTTTTTTTAAATTGTTTTCTTTTCATGAGAAATAACTTCTAATAAAATACTTTAAGAGGCTCTAAATACAGAATTAAAAATTTCTTAAAGATTTATTAGGACTGAGGGTTGTCCTCAGTATGGTCGCCACTATGTTATCACTAAGAAATTTTCCCTAGAAGTTATGAGAAGAAGGAAAAGACTGAGGTAACTACAAACCAATCATTTAAGTATAGGCTCTAGCCAAGCTATGACTCAGAGAGGGCTCTATCTATATGTTTTAGCTTTGTTTGTTGGGATTTTAGGCTAGTTCTTAAAATTTGAGGGGGTTTTTGGGTATGTATTTGAAGTTGGATGGTGGAATCCTTAAACAGATGGATAGAATGGTTTCTTTGGCTATTGGGCTATGGTCCAGTCAAAGAAGGGTAGCAGAACTGGGATTAAATCATTAGAGGGAGTGTTCAATGGGCAAGCTAACAGAGAGAAACATAGATTTTAGGTCGAAAGGATGAAATGATCTTAACCAGGGTGAGAGGGCACTTAAGAATCCTCAAACCGGGACTAAGAGGAGGAACAGAGGATGATCATGAGCAAAGGGCAATTAAGATTTCTTTACTATAGACCAGAGGGAAACTATCTGAACTAAGGAGCACTCAAGAATTCCTTAACTTAGATAATTTTAGCAGAAAACATACAAAATGCCTAATAGTCAAAACAGAGTGCAGTGAAGCAAGTTCTGAGATATCATTCCATATTAAGCACTTAGATTTCAAATACATTTAAGATTATGGAATTTTTTTTAAAGAAAAGTGACAACACAAAAGAAGAAACTTGTCTGTATTTCACACTACACATGAATCCAGTAAAATGTCTTTATTTTATTCAATAATCCAGCTTGCTGGTCCAACAGTGGTACAATAGCTTACAGTCTTTGATCAAGAAAACTATAGAAATGTCTAAGAATCCACACTACATACTTCGAATTGTGAAGTATTTATACAAAAACTTATTACAAAATATCTCAAAACAACTTGAGATTTAGTTTAGGAAATACAAATATCTTCTTGCAAGAAGATAGAGACAGCTAATGAACTGTTTCTTGTTTTCCCTTTTATTATGGTTGTGATGGCCTTTATGGTTGAGGTGTAGCCCTTTATGCTAGCCTCCAATTGTGGAGTTTCATGTTGGAATCTTCTTTGCTTTCATCTTTCAACTGATACTCTTTAACCCTGATACTCTTTGACCATGTTGTGCTGTTTTTACCTGTTTCACCCTGCTGCCTTCATTTTTACTGCGTAGTAACTTTCAGTTGTTTATTTATCACAGTAAATCTATCATTTTCTCCCACCATTCTACATCAGGTAATTTCACATTTACCATTCTCTTGTAGATTTCATCAGCCTCAATATACTTTGCAAAATTGGGCTTGTTGAGGAACAAATGTTTTACCTCATGTTCAAGGAAAAACAAGTTCTCAAATGTGTCATATAATACTTTGCCTATTGGTAGGGCTTTGATGGACGAAGAACTGGCTTGTTCCTTAGCCAACCTTCTAAGTCTATCACCATAGTCCAATTGTGTCATGATTTTGTCACTAATGACCATATGACTGGGCAGACCTTTCCCCCTCAAAATCTAAAATTTAGTCATGAACCTATTAATGGCTATTTGCATATTGTGGAACTTTTCTTCCAAATTCAGCATAAGGTTCCTTTTGGAGAGGACCTTCCTTATTTCTAGAATGGCAGCAGTCATGTCTTCTATATTTAGCTCCTAGAGCTCATATCTATTCTTGTTGTTGAGGAAATGGATGAGTCTATTTGCATCCTCTAGCTTGTTTCCAAACTCCTCTTTTACTTTCTGGATAGCTTCAGTAGATACCTTTACTAGCTCTGTTTGCTCAAAAATAACTTGGATTAATGGCCAAATATCATTGACAGAGTCAATGATATTGGCCCACAACATTTCTTTGGTTTGTCCAAGTGGTTTTTCCGGTGTTAAATCCTTCTCTAGGATTTTGATTCTTTCACCCATTCTCTGTGCCTTTTGTGTTTCTTCTTTTTGCTTGAGTTGGGCTAGTTTGCAATCAATTTCCAACTTTGCCACCTTTTCCTTTAGCTTTTTCATCTCTATAGCCTAGATGGTCATTTCCTCCATGGCTTTCACAAGTTTTGTTGCTTTCTCTCCTGATGCGTCTGCTGCTGATGTAGATTTTGTTGTTGCTGGCAAGGTTGTTGCATGTGGAACTGTAGGTGCCAAAGATGCTGCTAGTATGGATGGTAGTATTGTAGAAACTGTGGGGATAACATTTTTTGAAGAGGTGGCCACATCTGCTTGTTTTAATTGGATCAAAGTATCCAATTTCTTTTCAGTCTCTTTTAGTTGGTCATTCAATTTCAAGATTAAGTCCATGAGTTCTTCATGCCCCTGCTAGGCTTCTAGGACTTCTAGTGTTTGTGGATGCTATAGCTGAGGTAATTTTAGTTGTTTCTTCAATGCAGCTATGTCATCATTCTTCTTATTCATTGCTTTTATTTTCGTTTGTTAGGTTGGGTGGTGGAAGACATTGAAGGCACCAAGGTTGTCCTTCATTCAACCATAGATTAATAGTCATACATGAAAGTAAGCTTTATGTCTTCCTCCGTGGGAGCCTCTTTCAATTGTGACCCCTACAATTTTTCATTAGAACATGAATTTTTCTTCTTATGTGACATTAAATTAAAATTGTTAACAATTTATAATTTGGATGCAAATTATTTTTTTATATACTTACAATTTTTGCGGACAATTTCGAGTAACCACCTAGGCCAAGATGATGTTTCCCATGTTTATCTATTCTAGCCATCGTGGCTTTGGAAGTATCTGGGAGCCAAATTTAAAATATTGAAAAACTTAATTAGATGTCACAATGATGATAAAACATCATAATTACGTTATTAAAAGTGCCTCATTACTTCCTCGTCCTGGTCCTATCTTCCCTACTTTTCGAAGTTCCATCTCGTTTGCATATGCCACAAGTGCTCTACACTCCATCTCTGGAATAAATGGGTGGTGCTCATGCAAACTGGCCTTTTCCGATTGAGACCTATATTGGTCCTGTATATATTTTAAATGTAGGCCTTCCTTTGAGGTAACTATAGTTTTGTTGAAGGTACCATCACCAAGCCATCCTTGTAATAAGTTCATATTTTAACTTAGAACTTTGGGATTTACATGTTGTGGGAATGGTTGGCCCAAATATTTCCAAGGTTATGTCATACAAGCACCTATAAAATACATCATTTCCTACAAAAAAATATACAATGTTTGAAATAATGACAAACTATATGTTAATTTCATTTAGGTTGTACTTACTATTTAAAACACTTCTTAAATACCTGGAAGTTTCTCTATTTTCATGGGCACATTATCATCATCTACCAAAATAGGGTTCGGTAGTGATCCCTTGCTAGTAACATGGGAAGATATAGGAAATATCACTTCAAATTGTGCAATCGGATCATGCTGTGCATCCACAGCATGCCACAACATCATGTCTACACCCTAACATATGTTGTTCAGGGCATGCAAATCTTGTTGCGGGTGGTTGAGAGGGTCTACTAGTCTCAATTATTGGTGACTCACTTATAGGTGGAGCATCAATGCTCTTACCAACACTAGCCCCCATAGTTGTGGCATGAGGATCGTGCTCCTCAAAAAAAGCGTGGAAAATAAAGGCTCTTTTTATAAAGGATGAGATAACTAAATCGTAAACAAGTAATGGGGTAATTAAATGATTTTCTCACCGCATACCAACAAACTTGTTGCATCAAGGTTTTGGTTTCGCCTTTTATCTCATCATTCTAAGGCTCAATCAAAACTAAAGAATTAATTTTCTTGTTTTCTTTCATTTGAAGCTTCATTATTGCTTGGATTGGATCAGCGGACATAAAAAATACTTCTTTAGCAACCTCTTCCTCACAAGCATCTGTGGAATGCTCTAAAGATGGTCCCTTCCCCTTATTGCCATGTTTATCAAATAAGTGTAATTTGCAATTTCATCCAAATTTAATCATCATTAAATTAATAAGAAATCCATTACTGACATATGTCTAAATTTATATAGAAACTTCACGACATATCATGGTGAATATAAAAGGTTCTAAATTTATAAAAAACTTCATCATCTTGGAAGGCTATTGCAAGAGGAATTATGGCTGGATTAGTATAAATTCCATATTGTATAGAAACAATAGTTTTAAAAGCATGAAGGAATGCATTTTCTTAAGTTTTTCATATGCATAGTGAAGCAACGAGCAACTCTTCCCCTGCATATATTGATTTAATGGAACATACAAGTACATGGTTTCCTTCACGTCCCTCGAATATACAATTGGTTTTCTTATTTGTGGGTATGGGTCATGTACTATCTATAAACACTACAATATTCCCTGTTGCTTTTGTCCTTCCATCAATATACATATTTGCACCTTTATTTTCATCATATCCTTTTAGTTGTTTATAATTTGTGGCGGCTTCATATGTTTGCATAATTTTGGTATATTGGACTAGTTGTACCCAATCATTGTAGTTGTAACAAGGTATGACATACTCCATCAATTCAGTTAATACTTTGTAACATACCTTTATGGAATCCATGGAAAATAACCCCAAACCATGTCATGACGATGGGGCAATGCAGTATATCCTTTCATTGACAGAAAAATCATTGTTTATTTAAGGAAGATCCTTGGGTTCCCCTTGTTTCACTAGATGTTTGTGCCTCAACGGAACCTCGATTTCATTTATGTTCTCATTATCATAAGAACATGACCCCCCTTTAGCGAGAAAAATTTCCATACGTCTATGGAATTTTGTTCTAATATTTTCACCTCTAGTTGATCTTTGCCTGCTAGACGATGTAGCAGATGTTTGGTCAATTTCTTCTATCCTACCTGAACTTCCATCACTCTATAAAGATAGATATGACAAATACCTATTTGGTTGAGTGTCCTATAACACTCCATCAAATGAGATAAATTGTTAACGAGTGTCATAAGAGATGTTGAGAAATGTCTTGATGAAACCACAAGAACATTATATTAGTACAAGTGAGTTATAAAGAATTTATTTGCGTTTAAAATATTCAAGTAATAATTAAAGACTTGAGAACTTGAGAATCTGTTCATCCTAACCAATGAACTCAATCGATCACTTGAGAACTCAACATAATCTGATAGAATTTAATCTTCCATTATTAAAAAATACCAGCATACTTTGATATGTTGAAGAATGTAACTAGTTTTGGTCTTCATAATTGTAATTTGACTCATGTCATGATGTAATTCTTATGTATCTATCAAAAAAAGAAATAAAATGAATTTTTTAATGCATGGCTTTCATGCTCAATTCACTTTGTCATTAGGTCAATCATCCATTGAATACTCCCAGGTTTTGTCATGAGTCAAAAGTTCTTGTCATATTGTAAAACACCCTTTCGAGAATTTGTATCAAGGAAAGAAAAATTATTTTGAAATTGTAAATGTCTAGAAGACTCCTAAGACCAATTTGGCTAGCAAAGGAAAACTCAGCCTAGAAAGGGCTAATGGTGCCTCTTAGAAAGGATATATAAATATGGATCTTCGACCTATTGAGAGACACATCAAGATTTCGAAAGTTTGTAATTTGTCTTATAATATACACATGATTGAATACCCTAGGGTTTCTAGGGTTTCCTCAGGTCCAAAATTGCAAGAGGTGTTGCAAGTTGTCTTGGTGAGAAAAAAATGCCAGAAGAGCCTTCATCTTGAAGAGATCTTATTTTGCTGCCCTTAGAGATCTTGTTTTGCTGCACGTAGAGGACTAGACAATCTCACCATGAAACATATATCATGAACCATAATTATCCTTTTGTCATCATCTATCAAATGAAACTTTGTCCCAAACTAAGCGAGAAAATCAAAATGGAAACATAATTGATGTTTCTCCTATGGCTTAGTCTAATCAACATGCTCATGTATGCTAGGGAATGTAACTAGTTTCAGTATTCATAATTTTCATTTGTCTCATGTCATTATGTAATTATTATATATTGATCAAAAGAATAAAGACAGTTGTCAAAAGAAACTTTTATAAAGCATGGATTTCATGCTTGAGTCTTTGGTTAAAATGTCAGGAATCCATTGCATGCCTATAGGATTTTCTTGAATGAAAAGGTCATTGTCATTATTTAAAGACCCATTTGGGCACTTGTGTCAAATAAATAAAATCATTTTGTATTTTGGGAAAATGTTTATAGTGCTCTCAAGAACATGTCAACTAGCTAGCTGAAGTTGGCCTCCCATTGGGCTTAAAGAGCCCTTGGAAGGCTATATAAAGTATACATTTGAGCTCCTTTGATAGACATCACACATGAAATTCATTTAAGAGAAATTCTATGGATATGAAGTACAAAAGAAGGAGAGACGAGTTTAGTTGAGGAGCAATCTTCCCTAAAAGACATTACGGGTTTGTAACATGTGAAGTTTCTATTGAAAGTTGTAACTAGTATTGGTCTTCATAATTGTATTTGGCTCATGACATGATGTATCTCTTATGTACTTATCAAAATAAAAATACAATTATTGTAAAAGAAAATTTATTTACTAAAGCATGGGTTTCATGCTTAAAATTTTTGGTTCCTAGGTCTAAGCACCCATTGAGTGCTCTAGGGTTTTTGTCTTGAGTCAAAGTTTATGTCATGATGTAATAGACCCGATTGGGCTCTTGTATCAAGAAATAAAATATTATTTTGATGTTTAGAAAATTCTAGAAAGACCCCATGACCAAGTTTGTCATCCATGATAAAGTCGGCCTAGAGAGGCCCACTCTAGCCCTTGTGAAGACTATAAATAAGAGGACTTTAACCTCCTCTAGTGACACACCTTGGAATTTTATTTGCGATAGAAAAGTAGTGTGAGGAGGTTGGAAGGCAAGAAATCACCCTAATAAAGAAAATAAGAATCTCAGCGAAAGAAATAATTCTAATCTCCCACTATTATTAATGCACTCGTGCAAGTTTTTTTTATTCTTGGGTTACTGTAGGTTAAATTTTTTGGAAGCCGAAGATGCAGACCTAATTAATGAAGCTGAAATTTTGAGAAGTTACATTCTTGGTAAGGTCAACCTTTTTGACTTGTTGGAGATCTTGTTTTTGTTCAAGGAAGATTGTTTGGTGGTTGGCTTAGCCTTGGGAAGTCTTTGTCTGGCTTGTTTGGTGGTTAGCTTCGTCTTCGGAAGTCTTTGTATAGAATGTTTGCTGACATTATTTTTATGACTACTCGGTATATAAATTCAAGCATTACTAAATTTTGTTTTGTTGGAATGAAATTGTGTTTTGATGGAATTAATTGTTACTTTTACAAACATTCAGGCATTGTCAAATTAACCTATTGTTTATGTGCAACGTGACAAATCATAAGATGATATTCAAGTGTAACCCATAAATTATTATAACCATTGCATAGCATGTAACTTCTACCTCAAAACAAAATGTTTAGATTGAAACTCTAGAATATGTCTAGTTCAAAGACATGAATATAATTATAGCTAATATTTCTCTATATGAACTTAGCAGAAAGAGGAACAAACCTCATTATTTCCCATAATTTCTACAATTTTTTAATTTGAAACATTCTGAATCTCATTGTAAGTTTTTTCAAATGGCGCATGTGAGATAGAATGGGTGGGAAGGGTAGGTAAATTTTGCAGTTCAACACTATAAGCATGTTGTACTGGTTTATTGTGGTGAGGGTGTGGAATTAGTTGAGCAGGAAATTGTGTATGGAATGGAGCATTTTGATGATGTGGTTGATTGGGTTGTGTGAATGGTTTTGATGGGAAAGCAAGATGTTGTGAAGAGCTGGTAAAGAATATGGAGAATATGTTTGTGCTACAAGTTGAGGGAGAGTAGCCATGCAATCATAAGGTGAACCATACCAAACTTGTAGACAAGATTGGTGGTGGTTATATTGAGATTGACATGGTTGCCCTAACACATTAATATTCCATAATGGATTATGCAAGTAAGAGAACGGAGAAGAAGTGTTTTGAACGATACCTGTAGGCCATGATTTCCATGGTTTTGAATTTGTTGCAACTTCCTCATCTCTTTGATATGATACTTCCATCCTAGATAAGGAAGGACAACTATCTACGGGATGCTCCTTTCGGTTATGAGGGAAAAACACTTCATCAAATTCTTGATTTTTTTGAACCTGCAAAACATCCAATTTTGAGCTTAGAGAGCTAATGCAATCAACTTTAAAATTTTCAAATAAATCATTGATTTCAGTTCTTATGTCTCCTGTTCTTGTAGTAGATTTCGAAAATAAAGAACAAACATCTCTAGAATTCTTACCAGCCTTGGAGATTCCTCTTGAATACCTTATGCACAATTCACAAACATCATCATATGACATCTAAGAAACATCACCTTTTCCTATCAGATTTAAGAGTTCTAAAAATTTATCTTTGCTTCCTTTAAGAATGAGTGTTTTTAAGATCTCTTTTTCCAAATTCTTGTATTTTTATTTTTGAAGGTTGTAATGAAATCGATCTACGTAGTCCTCCAAACATTCATCTTCCCCTTGTATCATACTAAAAATATCTTCATTGGATTTTCAATAGCCTTGGTACTTCTTCAAGAATGTGTTCTTCATGTCCTCCCATGTTTGGATGCAATTCCCACCAAGGTTCATGAACCATCGGAGCGCTGCTCCTTTCAGAGTAAGAGGAAACACTTTCAACCTTTGATCATTAGTACAATAATCATATCCTCTACAAAGTATTTCAAAACCAAATAAGAATGTATCTGGATCTTCATTTGTCAAGCCATGGAAATTTGGTAGAGAAGATGGGGGAGTTATGTGCATTTGTGTCACTCCTCCTAGGTCTTTGATAGGAAATTCAAAAGTAGAAATGTGAGTCATTTCTTACCATAATAGAAGATGTTCTTCATGTATTTCTTTGAGGTTCCTTCTTCAAATGTTCCTGTCAATTGATTAGTGAAATGGGTGGTGCTTACATCACCACTTGAGTGAAATCATGAGATTTGTTTTTCAAAATTTCTATTTTTTTTTTTAGTCATTCACACAAAAATTCAAACATTTATTTCTACCCTAAATTCTTTACCAGTTCTATTGGAAAGCAGGTGGGAGAGCAGGGCTTCTACATGCTCCGTACGCAGGTTCTTACCTTCCGTTTTTAATACCCAACTCTTTCCTAACAGGCACTCATCAGAAGCACAGTACTCTTTAAAAATGGCTACACTCTCCCCGGCAACGGCGCCAAAATGTTGAGCGATAAAAAGGTGTCTTTTTAACTCCTAATTATCTTCACATTAATTGTCAACCCAGGGATGACTTTTTATTTCAAGAGTGTACTCAGTCTGAGGCGGCTATTTACTCAGGAGTAATGTTTTACAGTATAGTGTTCAAAATCCAAAAGTAAATGAATGCTGGAAACAAAATCTAATTGGAACAGCAAGAAACTAAAATGTTCTGAACTAAATCATTCACTCAAACAACCATCAATCGAGGATACAGTAGCAATAACTCATTCCTCTAGAGATTGATGCAATTGAAATCAAACTAGAACAAGACAATCAATATGGGAATGAGAAAGCAATAACCAATGTTCTCTACAGTTGACAGTCCTGCTTTAAAGCAATTAAAAGGAAATAGAAATTGAACTAAAGTTGTTATTGAAAGTAAATTATGAAAAATCTTTAAAAGCAAACTCTTTGCAATTAATCAGAAATGAATATCAAAGTAAATAGGCAACAAACTGTAATTAAAGGAATTAAACAACGAATCCTATTTAATAAATCTGAACAACAAACTCTAATTAATGGAATCGAATAACCAACAATCTAAAATGAATATCAAAGTCTGAAATGAACAGCGAAGCTTTACATTTGAAATGAACAGCATAAAAATATATGTTGACAAGGATAATAATCTCTGTTATGATGGAAAAGAACAGCCACGCGATTCAATCTCAACTTGTGCAATAAAACAATTTCATAAAATACTATAACAACACGTTGTAAAAACATGAAACTGTAAAGCAATGCAATTCAAAGAAATAAGAATTAAATCAAACCATCACACGATAGAAATCGTAAAGATATAATACAGTAGCAGCTTAATCCACTAGAGGCTGGGCCCTTAGCCGCCAGTGGATGCTGCTGGGCTACTTCATATAAGGCGAATGAACAACAACTCCCAAATCATATATTAATCATTAAACTTGGTTGGCATTACAATAGCAAAAGCCTTGAGAATTACAACACGCAACACTCCCTTTTTCCTCCTATCCTATCATGAATCATGAATCCTTAATTCTGAATCTTTAATTCTCAAATCATAATTCTACATTCTCTCAGCCATTCCTCTCCTCAATACATAATACATACTCTCCTTTTATAATCATAAAGAGGAGAAATAAAATAGTAAATATGATCTCTCATAACAATATTGGATTGTTTCTAACCAATTGATCAACAAGAAGATATATTTCCATCCATCTTTTAACAAGAGCAAGGCGAATTTGGCTTTGCAGCTGAGATTTGGAAAACGGCCACAGAGCAAATCTAAGAGAATCATGCTTAAAAAATCCTACATTTCTCTCAATACAAGATGAATTTGGGCAAACCATTTTTTGTGAAAGTTAATTTGGTCCGTTCTGGACAAAACCCATGTTCCGGATTTTCCAAATTCTTCTTCATTTGCCCAAAATCTCAACCGCAAAACTGTCACTTCTTATTCTAGCGAATTTCTGAATTGGTATATTTAATAATCAAATCTTCAATCTGGAAATTGTATTGGAGGCTAAAAATGGTGAATGATGTTGCAACCAATTTATTAAAACTATCATTGATAAAATCATGCATAATCATCAATTTATTAGAAATAAAGGAAAATAAATAATATTCATCCATAAGAGCATAAATCATTATAAAATGGATTTATATAATAAATTATAATAAATGACCTGATAAAGAAGAGTAAAAATGGATGAAATAAGTGTTTAAAAAGTGGTCTTATTCATGGCCCAACATACCCCCACACTGAATATATTGCATGTCCTCATGCAACCCAAAGACAAAACCTATGTGTTAACCAAGCAATAAAAAATTTGTTTATCCCATCGCGTGAAATTAATGAATATTCACTTTTAGCAATCTTGATGAAGGCACAATTTTTACATTGACATTCAACTATATGTATATATGAAGTTGTAGAAAAATATGATATAAGTGACAACGACCTTCATTAACTATTTTCCCAAAAACTACAAACCAGCTTTTGCTGAAATTTGGCAAGAAGATTTCTACTATATTAATGCTTCTATGATCCAAAAATCAGATCGTTTTGATGCACGGATCATGAGATATAAACAAAATGGCTATAGGTGATAGTGCATGATTTCTGAAATTTTATGAACCAATATAACTTGAAATTGTCTGGGTTTGTATATTTTAATGATACGTCTGTGTTTTCCAAAAATCACAAGAATTGAGTTCATAGTTTTAAAAATATTATGGAAATCAATTTCTGCACTATATAAAAATGAAATTGTATGCCTTAAATAAGAAAGAAAGTAGAAAACATCCATCATGCGTAGCAATTCCTCCCCCTCTTTGAAGAATTAGCATGCCCTCATGCAATGCTAGAAAAAAAAAATTGAGGTGGTTGCTACCATCTGTTGAATTCTATGCTTGGTGTAAGACAACATGGAATAAGGGAGGTGTTGAGAATGAATAAAAATAGCAATGGATGATAAATAATATTAATGACATGGTCATAAGAAAGAAATGAATGAAAGCAACACTTCCCCAAACTGAAAGATGATATGCCGCTAAAAAATGGGAAGTGGTAAAAATGTGAAATGAAGGATGATAAATAATGTTCAAAATGGAGTTTTATGAAATTCTCCTAAATTTATAATAAATCAGAAAATTATGTTATTTTACCTCAAGTTTTACCTCCAGAATGACATATATGGACTGACATTTTTTGAAGCTAATGTAGACAGAGTTGGTGCCGAAAGTGATGAAAAAAGTGGAACCCAGGGAAGCACATCATGTCTGAACAGTTGTTCACGTTCGCGAGTTACTCGAGCCTCTTCTGTTAGTTGCAATAGTGTGGTCATGTTGCGAATAGAGTTCCTCCCCCATACTTGTTGTTCTCTTGTAAACAAATCACTATTTTGTATACAATGTTCTTGAATCCACAGTGTTAGTTTTGAATAGCAACATATAAGATGCATACAAAAATTTCAATCAGAAAAATTTTTGTATACATGCAATACTAATATTTTGTCAAATCAACAAGTTATGGTAGAGTGCAATAATTATATCGCATGTTATCCCATAATTCATACATTCCCCCCTCCAATTGGAAAATGGATTCCATGACCATAAAGTCTATGAAAGGTGTTATGTTGATGGCAAGGCAAAGGAATGAACAATATGGCAGTGAATGAAGCAGAGTACACATATCAATGATAGGACAGCAAGAGTTATGGTTATAATGAGAGCAGAGTGTGTAAAGATAGTTATGAATAAGAGATAGGACGCTTTGGATTGATGATAAGTGATGCAAAAAAGAAAAAGAACAACAATATGCTAAAAACATGCTTTACTGACGGTATTCTAGCTGAAAATGATGTGATTGATCTGAAAACAATTTCTCATGCGTAAAGGTTCAAAACAGGGAAAAAATTAGGGAAATAATTTCTCTGATAAATAGAAAAAATAAGAAAAGGGTATTATAGTAATAATTGACAATAAGATATAACTTCAATACCATAAGCAAAGCCTCTGCTGCTAGCAGGCATCCATAGCCTCGGCAGGGTTACATTTTAACCCGTATGAGCCAGGATCGTCAATTTATAAATGGAGAGTTCCTATCCTCCATCTGCAAACAAAATTTTGTTGTTATTACACATTTTTATGATAAAAAGAGGGAGGCTTAGTGCTCCTTAAGAGCAAGGATGGTGGAAGAAGTTGAACATGTCAATAGAAAAAAATATACCCATAATCTCATTTATTATAGACAGAGAAGATTATAATCAGGAAGGGTGGAACTAGCATGGTATTAAGATGATAAATCAGTGTCATGTACAACAGAAAACAATGCAATAAAGTAGTATATAAATAATTGTGTCCTTTTGAAAAGAATCTATCATCAAGGAGCTGTCATGTTAAAGATCATAACGTAAATGATATTAACTCGCTTCAAAAGAATCCATAATTCTTGTCCTCATAAAAGTAGTGTACTTCATGCATGAAAGGGAATCAGTAAAATGTGATTGAGATGAACTAGGAATAATCCCACAAGAGGAATGAAGGGTTTCTCTCGAAAATACTCCCAAAGTGTTGTTTCTTTGAAGGAACAACAAAAACACTAAAAAACAGTGTTGTTCTTTGTAGTGAACAGTGAAGGAAATGCACACCAAAAAGAAAAAATACACACAAAAAGGTGTTGTTCCCTGTAGGGAACAACAACAAAAAATGCATGTGAAAAGTGTTGTTCCTTAAGAGGAACAAAAAAATGTGAAAATGTTGTTCCTTTGAAAAGGAATAACAAAAATGTGAAAGTGTTGTTCCTTTGGAAAGGAACAGCAAAAATATGAAAGTGCAGAAGTGTTGTTCCATTCGGAAAGGAACAACAAAACGTGAAAGTGCAGAAGTGATGTTCTATTCAGAAAGGAACAACAAAACGTGAAAGTGCAGAAGTGTTGTTCCATTCAGAAAGGAACAGAAAAACGTGAAAGTGCAGAAGTGTTGTTCCTTCAAAAAGGAATAACAAAACGTGAAAGTGCAGAAGTGTTGTTCCTTTTAAAAAGAAACAACAAAAACGTGAAAGTGCAGAAGTTCTGTTCCTTTCGGAAAGGAACAGTAAAAATGTGAAAGTGGAGAAGTGTTGTTCCATTCGGAAAGGAATAGCAAAACATGAAAGTGCAGAAGTGTTGTTCCATTCAGAAAGGAACAACAAAATGTGAAAGTGCAGAAGTGTTGTTCCTTTTAAAATGGAACAACAAAAACATGAAAATGCAAAAGTGTTGTTCCTTTAAAAAGGAACATCAATGTAAAAGTGCAAAAATGTTGTTCCTTTAAAAAGGAACAGCAAAAACGTGAAAGTGCAGAAGTGTTGTTCCTTTAAAAAAGAAACAGCAACATGAAAGCGCAGAAGTGTTGTTCTTTTGAAAATGAACAACAAAATGCACAATCATAAAATGCAAGCACGCAAAGAATGAATTAGCTATTCACTGTATTGATGCTAAGGATGGGTTACAGTTTGAATGAAACAACACCTGAAACACAAAATATAAGAGAAATCAGAAAAGAATCAACATTTTATTTAAAAACAGTATGCAAATAAATAAATTAAGTTACAATAGTTGTGATGTTATGTAAAAAAAATGATCTATTTGAAAAATGTTTTGGCAGCAGTGACAAAACATGAATCTTCGAATGGAAATCAATTCTTCATTTCTTCTGTTATGAATCCGTTGGGTAATGAGTTGGATGAAATTCTCTTGTTTCATTAAAATTTCTTTCAAGAATCACTCGTCCATAAATTGACCTTCTTTTTCTCCTAGCATCTGTAAAAAACGAGTGTCTACTTGCAATAAAACATTAAATCATGGAGAAGGGGAGGTGATCGAGCTCCCCTAATCCAAGAATTATGCAAAAAAAACAACAAGTAGTTACTCTGTATAAAAAATCCATTGATAAAATTACAAAGTAAAATTTGTCACTTGCGAGAGAGCAGTGGCCAATCATGCTATCCTGCAGTGTTTTAATCACAACTTTTTTGTTTTTCGTCCAAATTGAGTGATTCCAAAGCCAGATGAGAGCTAATTCAAAGGTGTATCTCCAATAGTAACAGGTTTTAAATTCAATGATATGATATGTTAATTTTAGCTAGAAAAATCTGCATAACAGAGTCATTTTCGATTACCCCACTTAGAAAAACAATGAATGTTTTAGGCATAGATTCTTCGTTTGATGTCAGATTCGAATGATTCAAATTGGAAATGAAATTAGATTCATTTAGTTATCTTCAATATAAACAGGTTTTGAAGACAAGAAGAATTGATAGGTCAAATACTCTAAGGAACAGCCGGAAAAACAGAGTTTTAAGAGTGTTGATTTACGATAGACAGTCAGTATTTTGATCATAAATTCACCATACGATATCGAAAATGAGTGATTCCAATTGCCTTGTAAACTAGATTTATAGGAAAATCTACCATAAAAATAGGTTTTAAAAATTCATTAATTTAGGCCTCCAAAAACCGACTGTCCCAGCTTTGTTCCTGAGCTACCCGCTAGACACCCAGTCAATGTTTTTGTTCTAACCTTTTCGTTTCAAATCCAAATTGAGTGATTCAAATTGGGTTGGAAAGTAAACATCAAGGGATACCTAGGATAGAAACAGGTTTTAAAAATATTCTTTTTTGGTCCCTCAAAACATGACTATCTTGATTGTATTTTCAGAAATTCCATCAAGCCCACAAGCCAAAAAATATGATATTCAAGCATTTTTTCAAATTGGTGATAAAAATGAAAATGAGTGTCTGTAGAACTTTTATTTCCATTATGATTCATCTACATACACAAATGAATTAAAAAAAATTATCACCGATGTTGATTTCCATAGCATGTTGCAACAAAAAACAATTAGTTTTACATAAAAAACAAAATGCATTTATTTATTCCCTTATTTATTTTATTTTCTACACTAACCTATTTTGATTTGAAAAATGAATATGACTACATATATGAGTACTTCCAATGAAACCATTTTCGAAATAAGGCTTCAAGTATGCACATACCCAAATTTGAAAAATGCATGTTAATGAATATTAGGGTATGAGAAGCCAACTTCCCTTGAAAAAATGGTGTCAAAAATTGTTGAAGTACAGAGTGATGCTACAAACAAGTGATGAAGTGAAACCAATCTTCAATATATCCTTTACTTTGTTGATTTCCAATATCCATCATATCATGAAGTTCTTGAGCTTTTAAAATGGCTTGTTGATGCAGACTAAAGGAAACCTCATTTTTTCCCATAATTTCTACAATTTTTGAATTTGAAACATTCTGAATCTCATTGTAAGTTTTTTCAAATGGCGCATGTGAGATAGAATGGGTGGGAAGGGTATGTAAATTTTGCAGTTCAACACTGTAAGCATGTTGTACTGGTTTATTGTGGTGAGGGTGTGGAATTAGTTGAGTAGGAAATTGTGTATGGAATGGAGCATTTTGATGATGTGGTTGATTGGGTTGTGTGAATGGTTTTGATGGGTAAGCAAGATGTTGTGGAAGAGCTGGTAAATAATATGGAGAATATGTTTGTGCTACAAGATGAGGGAGAGTAGTCATGCAATAATAAGGTGAAACATGCCAAACTTGTAGACAAGATTGGTGGTGGTTATATTGAGATTGACATGGCTGCCCTAACACATTAATATTCCATAATGGATTATGCAAGTAAGAGAATGGAGAAGAAGTGTTTTGAACCATACCTGTAGGCCATGATTTCCATGGTTTTGACTTTGTTGCAGCTTCCTCATCTCTTTGATATGATACTTCCATCCTAGATAAGGAAGGACAACTATCTATGGGATGCTCCTTTCGGATATGAGGGCAAAACACTTCATCAAATTCTTGATTTTTCTGAACCTACAAAACATCCAATTTTGAGCTTAGAGAGCTAATGAAATCAACTTTAAAATTTTCAAATAAATCATTGATTTCAGTTCTTATATCTCTTGTTCTTGTAGTAGATTTGGAAAAGAATGAACAAACATCTCTAGAATTCTTACCAGCCTTGGAGATTCCTCTTGAATACCTTATGCACAATTCACAAACATCATCATATGACAACTGAGAAACATCACCTTTTCCTATCATATTTAAGAGTTCTAAAAATTTATCTTTGATTCCTTTAAGAATGAGTGTTTTTAAGATCTCTTTTTCCAAATGCTTGTATTTTGATTTTTGAAGGTTGTAATGAAATCGATCTATGTAGTCCTCCAAACATTCATCTTCCCCTTGTATCATACTAAAAATATCTTCATTGGATTTGCAATAGCCCTAGTATTTCTTCAAGAATATGTTCTTCATGTCCTCCCATGTTTGGATGCAATTCCCACCAAGGTTCATGAACCATCGGAGAGCTGCTCCTTTCAGAGTAAGAGAAAACACTTTCAACCTTTGATCATTAGTACAATAATCATATCCTCTACAAAGTATTTCAAACTCAAATAAGAATGTATCTAGAGCTTCATTTGTCAAGCCATGGAAATTTGGTAGAGAAGATGGGGGAATTATGTGCATTTGTGTCACTCCTCCTAGGTCTTTGATAGGAAATTCAAAAGTAGAAATGTGAGTCATTTCTTACCATAATAGATGATGTTCTTCATGTGTTTCTTTGAGGCTCCTTCTTCAAATGTTCCTTTCAATTGGTTAGTGAAATGGGTGGTACTTACATCACCACTTGAGTGAAATCATGAGATTTGTTTTTCATAATTTCTATTTTTTTTTAGTCATTCACACAAAAATTCAAACATTTATTTCTACCCTAAGTTCTTTAACAGTTCTATTGGAAAGCTGGTGGGGGAGCAGGGCTTCTACATGCTCCGTACGCAGGTTCTTACCTTCCGTTTTTAATACCCAACTCTTTCCTAACAAGCACTCATCAGATGCACACTACTCTTTAAAAATGGCTACACTCTCCACGGCAACGGTGCCAAAATGTTGAGTGATAAAAAGGTGTCTTTTAAACTCCTAATTATCTTCACATTAATTTTCAACCCAAGGACAAAATTTTATTTCAAGAGAGTAGTCAGTCTAAGGTGGCTATTTACTCAAGAGTAATGTTTTACAGTATAGTGTTCAAAATCCAAAAGTAAATGAATGTTGGAAACAAAATCTAATTGGAACAGCAAGAAACTGAAATGTTATGAACTAAATCATTCACTCAAACAACCATCAATCGAGGATACAGTAGCAATAACTCATTCCTTTAGAGATTGATGCAATTGAAATCAAACTGGAACAAGACAATCAATCTGGGAACAAGGAAGCAATAACCAATGTTATCTATAGTTGATAGTCCTGCTTTAAAGCAATTAAAAGGAAATAGAAATTGAATTAAAGCTATTATTGAAAGTAAATTATGAAAACTCTTTAAAAGAAAACTCTTTGCAATTAATCAGAAATGAATAGCAAAGTAAATAGGCAACAAACTGTAATTAAAGGAATTAAACAACGAATCCTATTTAATAAATCTGAACAGCAAACTCTAATTAATGGAATCGAATAACCAACAATCTGCAATGAATATCAAAGTCTGAAATGAACAGCGAAGCTTTACATTTGAAATGAACAACGAAGCTTTACATTTGAAATGAACAGCATAACAATATATGTTGACAAGGATAATAATCTCTGTTATGATGGAAAAGAACAACCACGCGATTCAATCTCAACTTGTGCAATAAAACAATTTCATAAAATACTATAACAGCACGCTGTAAAAACATGAAACTGTAAAGTAATGCAATTCAAAGAAATAAGAATTAAATCAAACCATCACACGGCAGAAATCATAAAGATATAATACAACAACAGCTTAATCCACCAGAGGCTGGGCCCTTAGCTGCCAGCGGATGCTGCTGGGCTACTTCATATAAGGCGAATGAATAGCAACTCCCAAATCATATATTAATCATTAAACTTGGTTGGCATTACAATAGCAAAAGCCTTGAGAATTACAACATGCAACACTCCCTTTTTTCTCCTATCCTATCATGAATCATGAATCCTTAATTATGAATCTCTAATTCTCAAATCATAATTCTACATTCTCTCAGCCATTCCTCTCCTCAATACATAATACATACTCTCCTTTTATAATCATAAAGAGGAGAAATCAAATAGTAAATATGATATCTCATAACAATATTGGATTGTTTCTGACCAATTGATCAACAAAAAGATATATTTCCATCCATCTTTCAACAAGAGCAAGGCGAATTTGGCTTTGCAGCTCAGATTTGGAAAATGGCCACACAGAAAATCTGAGAGAATCGTGCTCAAAGAATCCTGTGTTTCTCTCAATACATGCCGAATTTGGGCAAACCATTATTTAATAAAGTTAATTTGGTCCGTTCCGGACAAAACCCATGTTCCAGAATTTCCAAATTCTTCTTCATTTTCTCAGAATCTCAACCGCAAAATTGTCAGTTCTTATTCCAGCAAATTTCTGAATTGGAATATCTAATGATCAAATCTTCAATCTGGAAATTGTATTGGAGGCTAAAAATCGTGAATAATGTTGCAACCAATTTATTAAAACTATCATTGATAAAATCATGCATAATCATCAATTTATTAGAAATAAAGGAAAATAAATAATATTCATCCATAAGAGCATAAATCATTATAAAATGGATTTATATAATAAATTATGATAAATGACCTAATAAAGAAGAGTAAAAATGGATGAAATAAGTGTTTAAAAAGTGGTTGTATTCACGCCCCAACAGCAGCTACATGCCTCTGAAATGTGTTACAATGAGGCTCGAAGGCCTATTTATTGTTGAGAAACAGTGGAAAACCCTAAACATCCAAAAACCTAACCCTAGAAGATGAAACACCAAACTGTGGGCCCCGTTTGGTAAATTGGTACATCAACTTCTCGGCGTCGTAACTTTGGCATATGATCTCCATTTGACACGCACAATATCTCGTTAGAAAGATCTATTCAAGAACTACAACTTTGGGAAGAGAAACATGAGTAACATCGGTCTATGGACCCATGTTGCTCCGAGTTTTCCCAAAAAAACGTTGTTTAGGGCCTCAAAATAGCTTCGGAAGTTCAGGACCCGAAAAATTGCTAAAAATGGTAAATTGTACTACAATTAAGGAAACTAAAAAGCTGAAACAAACAATGGTGGGGGTCCAAGTGGACTTGGCAGGTGGCCACCAATATCCACTTGGATCATTCCTCCCCCCTTAGGAAGCAAAGGTCCCCATTACGTTGAGTTCCTCCATGAGATGAGGAAACTTCTGCTAAACTTGGTCCCTGGTGAGCCACTTGCCCTGGTGAAGGAGTTGGCCTGCTTTGACAACTCAATATAGTTGGATATTCTGTTGGCGAGTGTTCTTGATCTTTGTGTCCATGATCCGATCAGTTGCAGCTTGTTCCATGCAATCTAGATTTAATTCTGTGGGTGTGAGCTGTTTTGTAATGTCGGATGTGTCTAGTAATGGTGGAAAGTATGGCCAAAGGCGGTCCACATTGAACACTGGGTGCAGGCCAAGGAATGGGGAAATGCTGAGCTCAAATGCATTGTCTCCCACAACCTTGGTAATGGTGTAAGGACCATATTGGAGTGGCCTAAGTTTCTGATAGGCTCCGGTAAGGCGTTCCTTTTGCAAATGCAACCAAACTTTGTCGCCCACCTGAAACTTGTGTGGCACCCGATGTTGATCATGTCGATGCTTGTACTTGGCATTTGATTTCTCCAGAATGTCATGGACCTGCTGGCGAATATGTTGGATGTGTTCAATGAAGTTGTTTTCCTTATCTGTTTCGGACTGGACATGAGCCGAATCTACGTGAGTAGCTGCAAATGGCATGGCCACATCAATGGGACATAGTGGCTGGAATCCCAAGCCCACCTGAAAAGGGCTGTGGCCAGTCAAGCTGTGGAGAGCCCGGTTGTAGCTGTGTTGAACATAGGGGAGGCTCTCGTCCCATGTGCGTGGATGCTTTGAGTTGTACATGCGCAAAATGTGTACGATCATCCTGTTGACAACCTCTGTCTGGCCATCAGTTTGAGGATGGAAGGCTGTGGACTTAGTGAGTTTGGTGTCAAGCATTAACTAGAGACTGGACCAAAATGTACTGAGGAACCTACTGTCCTGATCTGAGATGATAGATTGTGGGATCCCAAAGTGTACTCACAGTCGTTCAAAGAAGAGTTTAGTAGTGGCTTTTGCTATGATATTCTTCTTGCAAGCAGCCATAATGGCCATCTTCAAGAACCTGTCGACAACCACAAAAACACAGTCATCTCCATGCTTAGTGGAAGGAAGGCTTGACATGTAATCTATGGAGATGGATTCCCAAGGTTGACTAGGGGTAGGCAGCAGGGTATAGAGGCCTTGCTTCTTGATGGTCGGTTTGGCAATGGCGCAGGAAGTGCATGATCTAATGTACTTCCCAACATCCTATCGAAGATTCGGCCAATAGAAATACTTCTGTAGTACTGCCACTGTTTTCTCGACCCTGAAATGTCCAGGAGCCCGACTGTAGTCTGCTTCCTAAATCATCTTGGCACGCTCGCTTGAAGGAACACAAAGGTGACCTAAGTGGCATAACAAGGCATCCTAGAGGTGCAAATCTGGAACATGCTGACCCTCCAAGAGTGTCTGGTATGTGTGGCCGAATTCTAGGTCGCTTTTGTAGAGAAGTGGCCAATCAGAAGTCTCATGCCCACAAGAGTTGAGCACAGTGGTTAATGCCATGATCAGTGGTCGACTGAGGCAATATGCAACATTATTGGTGCTACCCTTCCTATACTTGATATTCAAATGGACCTGTTGCATGTATTTGGACCACTTCTGATGGCGATCATTCTGCAATTTCCCTTGGGTCTATATGAACTGTAGGGGTCAGTGGTTTGTGTGGATGACCATTTCCTTCCCCAAAATTTAATGCTTCCATTGTCGACAAGCCTGCACAATGGAATACATCTCTTTGTCATAAGTGGGATACTTCCGAACTGTGTTTGAAAGTGTCTCACTACGATATGCCACTGGATGCTCGTGTTGAGTAAGGACTGCCCCAATAGCATAGTCAGAGGCATCTATCTCGACCTCAAATGGTTGTTGCAAGTCTAGTAATGCGAGCATTGGTGCCATGTAGAGGTAATCTTTGAACTCTGTGAATGCCTTCTGATGAGATTCATACCAAAATAATTTTGCCTTCGCTCCTCCCTTGGTGACTTGACTCAAGGGCCAAGTGATATGAGAAATTCCCAACACGAACCGGCAGTAGAAGTTGGCAAGACCTAGAAAGCTATGGAGCTCTGTCAAAGTGGTTGGAGATGGCCAATCTTAAATGACTTGGATCTTAGCTGGATCCACATGCACCCCCTGTTCATCAATACTGTAGCCCAAATACTGAACCTAGGTCATGCCAAAAGTGCATTTCTCCAAATTGGCACATAACTTGTGTTGCCGTAGTGTTTGGAGAACTTGTCGTATGTGGTGGAGGTGCTCCTCCCAACTCTAGCTGAAGATCAGGATGTAATCCAAGTATGCCACTACAAATGAGTTGGTGAATGGCTACAAGATGTCATCCATTAGCCTCATGAAGGTTGCAGGAGCATTCGTCAATCCGAAAGGCATAACCAATCATTTGAAAAGGCCCTCCTTATATTTGAAGGTAGTCTTCCACACATTGGAGGGTTCGATTGGTACCTAGTGATATCCTGACTTCAAATCGATCTTGCTGAAATATTTTCCCCCTTCAGTTGGTCCAAAAGGTCATCAATTCGTGGGATCGGGTAAATATTACAGAGAGTGATCTTGTTCAACATCCAATAGTCAATACAAAGTCTCCAAGTCCCATCCTTCTTCTGTACCAACATGATTGGGCTCCCACAGGGTGATGAACTCGGATGGATGTGACCTTTCTACAACAGCTACTGAATCTGCCTCTTGATTTCGTCATTCTCCAGAATGGAGCGCTGATAGATTGGTCCATGGGGCAGCGGTGCACCTAGGGTTAGATCGATGGAGTGCTTGACCTGACAGTGTAGAGGAACCCTTGCGAGGGAGGTGAAGATGTCCTCGTACTCCTCCACGACCTTGTCCATCTGTAGTTTTCATGCGGAGGGGCCCTGTATGGAGGTCGTGGCCACCATCTTCTTCATTCCTTGAGGGCATATCATCAGGAAAACAAATTTCCCGGTTTTGGAAACAAGCTTACTGCATTGTTTTACAGTAATCAAAGAGATGCCGGTAAGCGGTGCTACCTCTGGTAGCCTGTACAACTTATTTGCCAAAGTAACAATAATAGCTCGAGGCCTTGATTCATACACAACATTTCACTTCCACAAGTTTTGTTATCCTAATAATACATCACAAACTTCAAGGGGAGCAATGTCATACAATACCTCATCCATGAAGGGCTTGATGTTGTATGGAAGGCGACAGTGTTGGCTCATGCAAAGATCCCATCCTTGGTGAAGCCACCCGATGGTGTATGGTTGTGGAAGTGTTGTGGTCAGTAAGCCCAGCCGCTTCATGACCTCTACCGAAATGAGGTTCTTTTGGCTCCCGCTGTCGACAATGAACTGTAACAAGGAGCCCTTTACCCACATTTGGGAGTGGAAGAGACGCTCCTCCTCCTTTGGATCTTCGAGTTCCTCCTTCTGGATCTTCGTGGTGGCAATAGTGGCGTTGGGCTCCACATCGATAATCTACTTCCCTTTATCATTCCCCTTGTCAGGTTCTAATTCAGAGTTGGAACATGCATCTGATTTTGAAACCTTTAGCTCAGCCACCAGTGACTGCTTGGCCCGACACTCACTTGTGTTGTGAGTGGAGATCTTATGGAACTCACACCACTTTCCTGTGTCCTTTTTTGGCTTCACGGCACCATTCTTTGCTTCCAGCTTTGGCAGGTTGTCTTGGGCCACCCCGCCTTGGCTTTGTCCTTTGTTCTGCAGTTTGGGGGCACCTTTCCCTTGCTTCGGATTCGCAGATCCAAAGTCTCGCTTCTTCTGTTTAAACTTTTGCTCGACCTTGATGGCATATCGGTATGCTGTGTCGAGCGAGGGGATGTTCAGGAATTCTACTTCTTCCTAGATGTACCCGTGTAGGCAGCCGCGGTATTTGAGTACCAAATTCTGCTCTGAATCCTTGATACCCAACTTTGTGCGAAGGGTATGGAAAATATTGGTAAACTCCAGCATGTCTTGGCCCTTCCCTACCGCAGCATGGCCCACTTTATGTATTGATCCTCATAGCTTCCGACAGGGTAGTACTGCTCCTTGATGGCATCCCAGAATGAATCCCAAGTGGGTGTGGCTGAAAATAGTGAGCATGTACTTTCATC
This sequence comes from Pinus tabuliformis, assembly GCA_031772625.1. Classification (NCBI taxonomy): domain Eukaryota; kingdom Viridiplantae; phylum Streptophyta; class Pinopsida; order Pinales; family Pinaceae; genus Pinus; species Pinus tabuliformis. Next base: position 866,383,479 of record CM062820.1, read on the forward strand.
CTTCTGCTCGCAGTAGGTTTCCCACCAGTCCTTGATGTGGGGGGCTGCTTTGAGAAGAGCGAAAATAATCTTTTCCCGACTAGAAAAATCATGAACAGAAAAATAACCCTCTAGCAGATTTAACCATTTATCGATGACTTCTGCATCTATCTAACCCTCAAATATGGGGATTTCAAAATTAACTTGTACCTTAAACAGTGTGGCGTTTCTAGAGTAGCTGTTGGAAGTCGATGCGTCACCCCTAGGTAGCCGCTGAAGGATTTGGGAAAAGATGTCCATCATCATGATCCTTTATCGCTCAAGGGATTGTTCGAGAAATATTTTGATAGGATATCCTACCCCCTCATCTTTCTTTTCATCCGCTATGGGAGTCCATCGGGATTTGCGAGGCTGGTCTTGCAAAGGTTCGACCAGTTCAAGCCCTAACACGAACTCATCCTGTAAGGTGTTTTTGATGTTGGAGCTACCCTGGCACGAACTCAATATAAAAGTCTACCTCCCTATCAAGTGGAAAATTTGTAATGTCCTCAGGAGATACATCCTTGAACTTTTGTAAAACTGGGTACCTACTCAACACATCTATGTCCTCAACTTCCTTACCCTTGTCACTAGAAATATGCACTACAAATAGCATAGACCCTTTCCTGTGACTATTGTTTTCTTGCATAGCTATCGCCATCCTAACTGATGTGTCTTCCTTCTTTCCCTGCAAGACTCTTGGTTCCCCATTGTCATCAACACACTTAATATATTTTTCATAACAATCTACCTTGGCTCTATGAAGATACAACCAATCCATGCCCAACAACATACTGTATGATCCTAATGGAAACACATTCAAATGTGTTGTGGTAGGCATACATTCAAATCAAATTCACAAACTCTTACCCAATGATGAACTCGCTTATTTTCACCTATAGCCAGTGACACTAACCAAGACTCTGCATGTAATTCCTTACTCAAACCACACTTATCCACCAATTCAGAACTAACATAGCTATAATTAGATCTGAGGTCAATAAAAATAGAAATAATTTGATCACAAAGCTTACCATCCATCTCAATGATAGATGCCTGATGGTCTGCCTGTTTTTTATCCAATGCTGCATCAATACAAGGAATACTCTAACCAACGTCCCCAACAGTCTATGTGTTTTGTGCACTGTACATCTTAGGCCTATGACTCTGGTATTGTGGGCAATCCCTCCTATGATTATCTCCTCCACAAGTCCAACACCGCACAGTCTCCTTATTCTACTCCTCAGGTCGATGTCCTTGTCCTTTATCTGATGCATTGAACTTCTTAGATGGTGCAACATTCTCTTTATTATCTATACCCTAAGGCCTTGCTTTTTTCTTGTCCAATTTTCCTTTGTTCTTTGCATTACCTTCCCAATCTGGCTTAGTCTCATATCTACGCTTCGATTGCTCATAGCAATGCCTTAGCTTTAGAATGGTCTCCTCCAATGATCTAGGCTCATGAAACTTAATCTTGTCTTTGAAGGCAATAGGTAATCCACTAATGGACCTCTGAAGCTTTTCCTTTTCCTCTATGAGATAAGGCACATACCTCAGTGTTCAGTCAATTTAGAGTCCTAAATTACTGCACAAATTATCAATCTAAGTATCGTAAACTGATGAAGTGTAGTGCACTATATGTGCTAGATGACCCTTTCTTGGCTCACTATTTTTGAGTTTTATGTTTGTTTTGGGGTTTTTCTCTTCTGATTTCTAATGTTCTACAATGTAATCTACAAAATCTTAATCCAATGCTGCTAAGAATCTAGAGAAATGAAGTGAGAGCTAAAAGTGCTTTTAGGCCAAATTTGGAAGTAAAGTTTTTAAACAAGAAAGTGAAAAAAAATCCTCTCTTCTTGCTATTATGATTGTTTCCAAAACATGAACTGAAAGAACTTTTAAAACTACTATCTACTCAATTACAAAACCAAAGCTTAAATGAGAAAATGGAATGACAGCTATCTATGATAAATCTAAAATGAAATACTGGAATTGAGATTACCTCTACGGTCTAATCTATTGCAGAATTAAAGCTTAATCAACAACTGAATATGGAACTACAGATAAACTAAGTGAAAAAACTAAAAATGAAATTGCAATTATTCTATTTATGAAAGCAAGGCTAAATGAAGTATTGTTGTCACTCTGCTACATAACTTAGGGAGAACTACCTCCTTATGATAGCAATTTTTGAAAGATTTCATTCTTCATCATTCTAAGAAAAGTAAACATGAAAATTCAAAGAAAGACTCATTCATAAATAAAACATTTCACCACTTTGTTTTAGGATTAACCTTAAACTGAAAGGGTTCTTGGAAATATCCATTTATATCATGAGTTACTAAACTAATAAGAAAATGGCATTGAACTGCTTAACTCAAAAACTAATGAACAACGATTGCAATAAAAGACTCATTCATAAATATAACATTTCACCACTTAGTTTTAGGATTAACCTTCAACTGAAAGGCTTTTGGAAACATTCATTTATATCATGAGTGACTACACTAATAAGAAAATGGCATTGAACAGCTGAATTTAAAATCTAGAAACTAAGGAACAACAGATGAAATAAATCTATCTATGCTACTGAGATTAACTTAAAACTACAGTTAAAAACTAAAAAGTAATGAAAACCAAAGGACTATTCTACACTGGAAGACAACTACTCTGAGTTAGTGAAAAATGACATAAACTGCATGATACACAGAGTTAGAAAACGATTATGAACATGATGAAAAGCACACAGTGAATTTACAATTAAACTAAAAAGACAAACAGAAATAAAATGTACCCTTGACCACGCAGGGGCCATCTACAAGGTCTCGGATTATCAACACGAAATCAACACTTCACAAGCACTTCAGATATCCATTGAAAACAAAGTTTTTGTATTAAAACAGAGAAATGAGTTCTTCACGCTACAAAGCGGAAATTACACAATTACATAAGCAAAAACTTGAACTTTTCTGCATTCTACATGTTGGTATTTATAGGAAAAATATACAACTGTTTTGAGGAGAGAAATCAGCTGTAGCAAAACACGTAGACAGGTAGTGTATGCAGAATTCTTGTCTTCGGTTGCCTTGAAACATAAATCTTCTAATAGTGTCTATTGGATTCTGTTTGTGCAGGTAGCGGATGAAGTCCTTGGCTTCAGGAAACTGCCTCGGATCCATCACTGAGAATCGTGTGAAAATAGAGTCCTACTTGCCATAGGTCTACTACAGTTGACTTCCTTTTGACCGGAGTCCTCCTTATCTATCTAGACCAAATGGATAGGATATAATTCATGCTCTGACATTTTCCAATGTACCCATGTGGTCCATTTCCTGTCTTGACACCTGTAAGCTACAAAAGCATGGAGATGGTTGCAAAACAGCCGGTTAGCTATGGAATGTGGTTGTGTTCCGTAGTTGAAAGCTAAAAACCTATTCAAACAAAAATACATAACAATATAACTTGTAAATCACTGAAATGTACTCCTTGAGGCAATGTGCAATGGATTTTGATGATTAAGGATGCATTGTTCATGGAAAAGCAAAGGAAGAAGGATGAGAAAGTTGTTTATGAGAGAAGTAGTTTTGGAACTCAACATACCCCCACTATGAGACTATTGCAGGTCCCCATGCAATGAAAATTGTAAACACCCTCCTTCTACTGCATCTGCTCTGGGACTTTAGCCAAAACATCCAAACTTTTCTTACTTATCTTTACTGCAACTGCCATCCTAGGCTTCCTCATGAGGAATCTATACTTGAGGTTAATAAGAGCCCTATTTAGCTTCTTGTTTTTCCTCTTTAATTTTATGTTCTTCTTATGCCACAGACCCAAATGAAGCATAGTGTTATCATGGATAATCTAATCTATCTTGTTTTTTTCTTTTAAGGCTTCATTTTCCTTCTGAATATGCCTATTTAAAACTTCTAGCTCATAAATTTCCTGCTTAAGTGATCTAGTCAAAGTCTTTTGTGATGTAGCTGGTTGCTTAGGGTTGGATGAAGTCCCTTGATCTACAGATGTATTCTTTTGTTTTAGTGGCTCAATATAATCATAAATTTGTTGTTGGATTGGGTCAATCCCTGGAGAGACTCTCTTTGGGCTACTTTCAAAATTTTCTTCAGGAGAGTGTTGTGGGCTTTGCTCAAATGAGATATTGTCCTAAGACTGAGTTGGAGTTTCTTCTCCCAAATCTATGAACTAAGCATCCTTTGATTTTTATTTCTTCATTCTGCCCTTGAGTCTAGAAATTCACCTCAAACTTTGAGAGCTTATGTTTTCTTCCTCCATAACCTGTCTTCTTTTCCCCTTCTCTTTCTCTTTCTTGAAATGATCTCTGGTATTGACTAATCTCTCAGAAAGTAATTGTTCATCCTCTGGTGAAGGTTCAAGAGTGTTTCTATGGATTTCCTCAACTTTTCCTTTCATCTTTCTTCTTCGTTTTGTTTGCTCTCTGATCTCTGTTAATGTTTCAGAGAGAGGCTCTTCTTCACTGTTTTCTTTTGCTGAAGTTGTAGGAGTGTTTTCAATTGTAAGACTAGTTGTCCTTCTCCTACTCTTTTTCACAGAACTTCCTTCAGGAAATTCTGATGGATCTTGGAAAAATATTCTGATCAAAAATTTCTCCCATGTGTCTCCTACACTCTTTAAGTGATATTCAACTAGAATTTTTATGAGACCATGGTGATAAAGATTAGTTTCTATGGCTTCCATTTTCCTCTGAACAGTAATGGTCATTCTCCTCAAACTATTCAACAAGAAGAATGGGAGATTAATGGTTCTGTTTTCAAGAAAAATCATCAATAGTCTTATGGGATACATATACATGGAACCAAATCTACCCTCGCATGTAATAAATTTTTGTATAATTAGTAACATGCTACTCCATTTTCCCTTAAGTGTAGAGATGGGAATTCCTCTCTTGAAAATTGAAGTGTCCATACCTAGATTTTGGAGAATGATTTTCCAAGTTTCATCATGGAATTATTTATTCTTGAACCACCTCTCTCCAATCTTTGGTAGCTCAGTTTCTACAGCAATAAAAGACTCGGTCACTGTAAACTTTATGTCATCAATCTCCACGTCCATCCCATCAAAAGATCTAGCAAATGACTTGGTAATTTCTTTATGGTGACCATCAAATTTCTCAATGAAACTCAGCCAACCAGCTTTCTTCAACATCCCTTTCAACTAAGGATAACCTTCTAGGTATTTCACTCTTATAGGTTCTGTTCTAACAATGAGACCCATTACTCCTATTCTTTGCTTTTCTTCAAATTTACCTTCACTGTTTGCGTGAACAAGACTGTGTATATGGCAGTGGTATATGGAAGCAAAAATGGTTATAGATATGGAGATGAAATAACAGAGTATGTGGAAGGAAAACGACTGTGAGTAGGAGATAAAACTTATAGGGTATATGAAACAGGGAGACTGTATGCATGAAATAGTGCAGAAAATATATGGAATGGAGTGGCTGTAAACTGTGTGGAAAATAGAGTACTGCTATACACAAAGAGAATCGAAAACAGAATGAACGATTATGTGCTCAACGTATCTGAGTGCTTGTATACACAAGAAAAATGTGGAAGTATAAGTGAGGAACTCGATGTAATAAAGGAACAACAGGGTTGTGAAGAGCCGTATCCAATTAGGTTATGTCATGTATTTAGTCGTTAAACAGATGTGTTGGAGAAGTACAGTGAAGTACGAGTTAAAAGCGGAGATCAAATCATGAGATCGTTAGGCATTTAAGTCGGAAGGCATGGTGGAATAATCACAGCAATCAAATCGCATGACGACAAGTCAAGGAGTAGTGTGATTACACGAGTTATACAACTTATGTTTTATATTGCTATTTGAAATAGGTTTTTGTTCTTAGCTCTAGAACCATACCTTTCCACTTGCTAACCTTTTGTTGTTGCTTCTTCAGGTGCTTAGGTGTTGATATGTCTTCAAAAGTTGTTTTCTTCTCCAATACCTGCATATGAAATTTAATATGAACTGGCCTTTTCATTTTTTTGAACTAATGATCAAAATGTTACTGCAAAGTCAAATTGGCTGCAGAACAGGATTAGCTACAACACTCGAACAATTGTGGAATGTGAGAACAACTACGGAATGTAAAATAGAGAATAAAATGTGACTTTATGAATGAAATGGAGATGACTATGTAGATGAAAATATGACAAAATGGAAATGAAAAATGGAGATGGAAGAAATGTTGAAGAAGAAAAATTTATTGGTGGAATATGGAGGTGGAGTGGAGTGAAATTTGCAAAAATAAAACAGAATGAAATGAAGTAGAACAATGAGTTTTCAAAATGCATAATGAGTCACCATTTTTTGGAAAATATAGGGTGTCAGAGTCTTCTGATTTTCACCTTGTATTTTCTATATAAGCATGCCAATCAGTGATTGGTTTTCAACCTTATACAATTTTTTTTTATTTTTTAGTTTTAGATATGATGAAAAGAACAAAGACTAAGTTAGTGGAGAAGAAGGATTCTTCTTCACCAACTTCATTTCAGAACTATTTTGAAAGATCTTGATGAACTCCTCCTTTGAAATTGGTTTTTGATAAATTTTCAACTTATGACCATTCACAAGGAGAGGAGTTTGATGCTTATCTATTGTTTTGATTCTTACTACTCCATTACTGAAAACTTTTTCAATCTTATATGTCCCAAGCCAATGAGTTTGAAACTTTCCTTGAAAATCCTTAAACTTTGAATCAAATAACAGTGCCCAATCTCCTTCTTGAAACCTTTTGTCCTTGATGTACTTGTCATGCCACTTAGCTCTCTGTTGCTGAACTAGACCAATCCTTTGAATAGCCTCTTGTTTGATTTCACCTGTTCATTCAACTGTTCCAGTCTATGCTTTTGAGCTTCTGATAAATCCATCCCCAACTGGACCGCCATCTTGAAAGTTTTGACTTGGAACTCTATGGGGAACATGACTTGTTTCCTGTAAACAAGTTCATAGGGTGTATGTCCTGTTGTGTTCCTCCATGTAGTTCTATAGGCCCACAAGGCTTCAGGAATCCTTTCTACCCAATCTCTTCTATGTAGATGCACAGTCTTGGTGAGGATTCCTTCAATCACTTTATTTGTTGACTCCACTTGACCATTTGCTTGTGGATGATAGGGAGTGGATTTCCTATTCTTGATCTTGTACTCTTCCATAAGCCTCTCCATCATTTTGGATGTGAATTGAGTTTCCTGATCTGTCACAATTTCTCTTGGAACACAAAGCGAGTAAAAATATCCTCAAAAACAAAACTAACTACATATTTTTCATTAGCAAAAAGTAATGCTCTAGCTTCTACCCATTTGGTGACATAATCAGTGCATACCAATATATACTTTTTCTGCTTGGATGGAGGATTAATAGTTCCAATAAAGTCTAAAGCCCATTCTTCAAAGGGTTCGATAAGTACCTGAGGTTGTAATGGCATTTCATTTGAGGGGGCAGGTTTCCCTACCCTTTGGCAGTTGTTGCACCTTCTGACATATTCTTTAGCATCTATGAAGATGGATGGCCAATAATATCGTAAATAAAGGATTTTATAGGAATTCCTCTTGTCAGCAAAGTGTCCACCACATGGCTCATCATGACATGCTTTGAGAATATCAAGAATTTCATCTTCCCTAGCACACCTTCTGATCATAATATCTGGTCCTGTTTTATACAATTCGTTAGTGATCCATGAATATCTTGCACTATTTTGAATAATCTTTCTTTTCTCTCTAGGAAATAAATGTGAAGGTAACCTCCCTGTAACCAAGTAGTTAGCAACATTTGCAAACCAAGGAGTTTGAGTAGTTACTGCAAATAGATATTCACCAGGAAACTTATCCTCAACCGGAGAGTCTTCTTTGATATTCTGAATCTTGGACAAGAAATCAGCAACTGTGTTTTGTTTTCCAGGTCTATCTAGCATAGTAATGTTGAATTCTTGCAAAAGTAAAAGCCATCTTGTAACTCTGCCATTAGTAATAGGTTTATTCATCAAATATCTAATTGCAGAGTGATCTGTATGAACAAAAGTTTCATAGCCTGTTATATAGTGTCTAAACTTGTTAATTGCATGAATAATAACTAAGAACTCTTTTTCAGTCACAGTATAATTCAACTCAGTGGGAGTCAAATTTTTACTTGTATAGTAAATGGCATAAGGAATCAAATCTTTTTGTCCCAATACAACTCCTAGAGCTGTATCTGAAGCATCTGTAGAAATATGGAAAGGAAGTTTCCAATTTGGTCCTCTTAAGATAGGTGCTTCAGATATTTTTGCTTTCAAGGTTTCAAATGCTAGTTGGCAATCAAGATTCCACTTGAATTCACAATCTTTTGTAAGCAATTTGAAGAGTGGAGATGCTACTTTGGTAAAGTTTTCTATAAACCTTCTATAATATCCTGTAAATCCTAGAAAACTTCTAACATCTTTTTGGCAATTTGGAATTGGTAACTTAGAGATGACTTCAACTTTTGATTTGTCTACTTTAATCCCATCTCCTGAAATGTGATGTCCTAAAACAATACCTTCTGTAAACATCATAAATCATTTTTCATGGCTTAGTGAAAGGTTTGTTTCTTTACATCTTTTAAGGACTTTTTCCAAATTTTCCAAAGCTTCTTCAAATTTGTTACCATAGACTGTAAAATCTACCATATATACCTCTACACAATCATGTATTAGATCAGAAAAAATTCCTAGTACTGGTATTTGGAATGTTGCTGGTGCATTAGATAACCCAAAAGGAAGCACTTGGTAGGCAAAAGTTCCCCATGGACAAGTAAATGTGGTTTTATCTTGATCCTCAGGTGCTACCTGAATTTGATTATAACCACTAAAACCATCCAAGAATGAGAAATACTTTTTACCTACTAATGTATCTAATCCCTGATCTATAAAGGGCAAAGGAAAGTGATCTTTCAAGGTTGCTTTATTCAATTATATGTAATCAATGCACACCATCCATTTACCATTATTTTTAGGCACAATTACCAAAGGAGAAACCCATTGGCTATCTGAGATTGGGTAAATGAAGTTTACATTGAGTAGTTTTTGGAGCTCTTCTTTCACAATCTCCCTAAGATTTGGATTTATTCTTCTTTGAGGTTGTCTGATTGGTCTACTATTTTCCTCAATATAGATATGATGGATAAAAGTCTTAGGATCAATACCTTTCATGTCAGTATACTCCCATGCAAATGCAACAAAATGTTTTTGTAATATCTTGGTTAGCTCTTCTTGTTGTATTTTCTCCAAGTTTTTGTTTATGTTCAATGTTCTACCTGGAAAAATTTCAATTGTAGAGCTACCAAATTCTTCCATAGAATAGAGAGACATCTGCCTAGATGACAAGTATTCAACATTAGATTTTTCCTAGAATTATGCATGATCATATTATGAAGATGTTTCAAAATTTTCCAATGTGTTCAAAATTTGACTATCTTCACTAATTTCTGATATAGTAAAGATAGGTTGAATAACATCTTCATCATCAATCCATTCCTTGTCATCTATTTCTGTGATTGCTTTTGCTGGAGGATACAAAGTAAATTTATTTGTTGAATTACCATTAGAAATGTACATGCCACCAGATCTACAACTAATAAAAGCATCAGCTGTGGCCAGCCAAGGTCTTCCTAAGATGAGTGGGTGTCCTCCTAGATTATTCTTGGGAGTTAAAATCATGAAATCAACAGGATATTCCCAGGAATCTAAGGAGACTGAAATATCTTCTAGCACACCATCTGGTTTGATCACTAATCTATCTGCAAGTTGCAGTAAGGTAGGTGTGTAAAGAAGGTTAGGAAGTTTAAGCTGCTCCATAGTCTGTCTACTCATAATGTTTATTGCTGCCCCTAAGTCAATCAATGTCTTTGGAATTTCAATCCCATTTATGTGTGTCTTGACAATTGGACTTCCTGGATCCACATATTTCTGCATGGCAATCTTTCCCATCATGATATCTATTATCTTTCCTACCAGGTGAATTCTTTTTGTTTCTCTGGGTTTTCTTCCTGGTCTTTTGATGCTCAACTTCTTTATTGTCTTAGCTAGAATAGGAATTTCTCTAATGGCTTGTAACAAAGGAATCTTGATACAAACATTCTTCAATTCATCTAGGAAGTCATAATTGGGCAACAAGATCTGTTTTTCTACTCCTCTATCAATTTATAATCTCTCAGGAAAAGGTGTAGAAGTATATTCTAGTTGCTCAATGATAGGAGTTGTGTTTATTAACTCTTTTTGTTTTCCATTTTCACTAGTTTGGTTTTGGATGGATGTCCCATCAAAATTTTATTGACTTTTAGAGAATCCTCCTCGGAAGCATCTTGTTCTTGAATATCTATATAATGTTTTTCTTTTTCTAATATCCTACCAGATCTAAGTTGAACATCATTAAGATCTAGAGGAGTAATCATGTAAGTAGGAAATTGTTGTCCTTCTACCATATAAGCATTCTGAGGGATTTTATTATTGGGGTTTGGCAATGGTTGGGCTAGTAGTTGATTTAGTTTTTGTTGAAATGGAAGTAAGAGTTGAGGATTTTGAATTTGTTGTGGAGGTTGTTGTGGAAATGGCAATGAAAGGTGAGGGCTTTGATTTGGAAGTTGTGGTTGCTGATTTTGCTGCTGATTTTGTGGGGGAGGATAGCTCTGATAAGATGGAGGATATTGGTAATATTGAGCAAATCTCCCATAAGGATTTTGTACCCCTTGTACCCATGGTTGAGATTGATACTGAGTTTGAGGTTGAGGCCAAGGTTGCTGCCAAGAATTCCAGTTTGGTGGGGGCTGAAAATACATTCGATTGTTAAATCCTTGATTTTGTTGCCCCTGCCAAGGTCTTCTTGCAACAAAACAAAGAGGTTCTACAAAATTTGGAACTGTTTCTTCTTGAAAGACAGCCTTAAGACCTGGGATTGAAGGACAACCCTTGGTCTCATGACTTTCTGAACAAATCATACAGGTTTCTACAATTTTTGCATCTAAAGGGCATTCCCTTAGAGCATGTTTCTTTCTGCATTTTGGACAAAATATGGTTAAGGCATCAGCCTCTGTTTTCTACATGTTTTAGATTTTGAAGGTGTCTAGCTATTCACTAAGGCTCCCTAAAATATCAGTTTTAAACTCATCAAGCATATTGCCAATTTCCGCCTTACTTACAGATTCCGTTGCAGATTTGTTTGCTCTAACAAGAGAAGGATCTCTTGGTCCTTTCCCAGTTTTAGATTTCCCCCTTGAGAGATGGACACATAGTTCTGCTATGTCACTCAATGGAAGTTTGAGAGATATCTCCCTTCCCCATCATATTAAGAATATCTATCCATTCATCTCTAATGGCCTTTAACAAAAGATATTTCAAAGTTTCTTCATCTAAATTGTTCATTTTTGCTCTGTTCAAATTGTAGTTGAATCTCTCAAGCAAATCCTCTAAGTTTTCATCTTCCTTTTGTATCATTTTGAACACTTCATCCTTATGATTGGTAGGCATACAATAATCTAAGTATCTATCCAAAAATGCCTGTTTCATATCATTCCAAGTTCTAATGGATTGAGTGACTAACGCCATAAACCATTTCAAAGCAGCCCCTTTTAGTGTTGAAGGGAACAATTTGAGTTTTTGAGAGTCTTCTAAATAGTCATAGGTTCTGCATAAGACTTAAACTCAAACAAAAATGTTTTAGGATCCTCACTTCTCAACCCATAAAAGTTTGGGAGGACAGATGGTGAAATGTTTTTCATTGTTGTATGTGTTTCCTCATCTACTATAGGGAATCCAACTAAGCTATCTATTTCCCTATTTCCTCTGCCTCCTCCATTGTTACCTCTATCTCTCCCCCTCTACCCCTTCCTCCATTGTTTCCTCTACCTCTCCCTCTACCCCCTCCTCCAAACAATGAGAATTCTCCATCTTGTTCTTCTTCTGCCATTATAGTTTCTTCAGAGTCTTCTAGTTCTTCTATTAATGTATTATGGGAGAGAGTTTCTACTTCTTCCTCTTCACTAGGTATTCCTACTTCCTCAATTACAATAGGCTCCCCTGTAGAAGTGAAAAAGGTCTTCTCTCTTACGTCTGTTTTAGTAGATGAAGTGGGAGAATCTTCTAACTGAGTTGCTGCCCCTTGAATTCCAGGAATCCTAAGGCTGGGAGTATGAGTGTGGGATGGAGGTGTATCTTTTCTAACTCTCGGTGGAGTAGGTGGAGTTGTGAAAATCAAACTTCTGCCCCTAGCTATAAATCTACCCCTATAATATCTTTCTCTATGCATGTCATTGTTTTGTTTTGTTGTTTTTATTGTTATTTTTTATGAATGTAAGAGATAAGGCTACCTAGTTACACTTCCCTGGCAACAGCGCCAAAATGTTCAGTCAATTTAGTGTCCTAAATTGCTACATAAATTATCAATATGGGTATCATAAACTGATGAAGTGTAGTGCACTATACGTGCTAGATGGCCCTTTATTACCTCACTATTTTTTAGTTTTATGTTTGTTTTGAAGTTTTGCTCTTTTGATTCCTAATGTTCTACAACATAATCTACAAAATCTTAATCTACTGCTGCTAAGAATCTAGAGAAATGAAGTGAGAGCTAAAAGTGCTTTTAGGCCAAATTTGGAAGTAAAGTTTTTAAACAAGAAAGTGAAAACGAAGCCTCTCTTCTTGCTATTATGATTTTTTCCAAAACATGAACTGAAAGAACTTTTAAAACTACTATCTACTCAATTACAAAACCAAAGCTTAAATGAGAAAATGGAATGGCAACTATCTATGATAAATCAAAAATGAAATATTGGAATTAAGATTACCTCTACTATCTAATCTATTGCAGAATTAAAGCTTAATGAACAACTGAAGATGGAATTGCAGCTAAACTAAGTGAAAAACTAAAAATGAAATTGCAATTATTCTATTTATGAAAGAAAGGCTAAATGAAGTATTGTTGTCACTCTGCTACATAACTTAGGGAGAACTACCTCCTTATGATAGCAATTTTTGAGAGATTTCATTCTTCATCATTCTACAAAAAGTAAACATGAAAATGCAAAGAAAGACTCATTCATAAATAAAACATTTCACCACTTAGTTTTAGGATTAACCTTCAACTGAAAGGGTTCTTGGAAATATCCATTTATATCATGAGTTACTAAACTGATAAGAAAATGGCATTGAACTGCTTAACTCAAAAACTAATGAACAACGATTGCAATAAAAGACTCATTCATAAATATAACATTTCACCACTTAGTTTTAGGATTAACCTTCAACTGAAAGGCTTTTGGAAACATTCATTTATATCATGAGTGACTACACTAATAAGAAAATGGCATTCAACAACTGAATTTAAAATCTAGAAACTAAGGAACAGTAGATGAAATAAATCTATTTATGCTACTAACATTAACTTAAAACTATAGTTAAGAACTAAAAAGTAATGAAAACCATAGGACTATTCTACGCTGGAAGACAACTACTCTGAGTTAGTGAAAAATGACATAAGATGCATGATACACAGAGCTAGAAAATGATTATGAACATGATGAAAAACACACAATGAATTTATAATTAAACTAAAAATACAAACAGAAATAAAATGTACCCTTGACCACGCAAGGGCCCTCTACAAGGTCTCAGATTATCAACACGAAATCAACACTTCACAAGCACTTCAGAATCCATTGAAAACAGATTTTTTGTATTAATACAGAGAAATGAGTTCTTCACGCTACAAAGCGGAAATTACACCATTACATAAGCAAAAACTTGAACTTGTTCTACATTCAACACACTGGTATTTATAGGAAAAATATACAACTGTTTTGAGGAGAGAAATCAACTGTAGCTAAACACGTAGACAGGTAGTGTATGTGGAATTCTTGTCTTCGGTTGCCTTGAAACATAAATCTTCTAATAGTGTCTATTGGATTATGTTTGTGCAGGTGGCAGATGAAGTCCTTGGCTTCAAGAGACTGCCTCGGATCCATCACTGAGAATCATGTGAAAACAGAGTCCTACTTGCCATAGGTCTCCTACAGTTGACTTCCTTTTGACCGCGATCTAGACCAAATGGATAGGATACAATCCATGCTCTGACATTTTCCAAGGTACCCATGTGGTCTGTTTCCTCTCTTGACACCTGTAACCTACAAAAGCGTGGAGATGGCTGCGGAACAGCCGATTAGCTGCAGAATGTGGCTACGTTCCATAGCTAAAAGCCAAAAACCTATTCAAATAACAAACATAACAATATAACTTGTAAATCACTGAAATGTACTCCTTGAGGAAATGTGCAATGGATTTTGATGATTAAGGATGCATTGTTCATGGAAAAGCAAAGGAAGAAGGGAGAAAGTTGCTTAAGAGATAGGCAGTTTTGGAACTCAACACTTAGTAACTCCAAGAACCTGTTAGTGTAGTCATCATCTATCATCGATCCCATCTTTAGCTAGTAGAATTATTTTTCCCTGTCATCAAAGTATCTCTATAAAAAACCTTCTTCTTGAATAGCTTCTCAAACTCATTCCAACTCAAATACTCCTCATGAATACATCTGACATTCTTCACATCTTCCCACCAAGTGTCTTATTTAACCTTGAGGCTAAATGTAGCTACTCTAGCTTTCATGTTCTCTAAATATTCATATAACCTGAAGAAATTCCTCATGCCATGCAACCATGCCTTTGCATCATGTGGTTTCTTCATCTCTCCATCAAAATTAGGTGCCTTTGCTTTCTTAAATTCATCTGGCAAGTATCCCCTATCAATCCTCCTGTAAGGATGATAACGATGACGATCATAGTGCCTATCTGAATCAAAACTAAAATAATTCCTATCTCTATCCCCTCTCCTATCCGGAGTGAGAAACAACCTGCCATCTATAACCGTGTCATCCCTATCTAACCAATGACCACCATGAGATCTACTACCATATGCCCCATTAGTTTTGTCCTCCTGCTCATAGTTGATCCGGCATGGTCCTTGTCATTACAATCTAACAAAATTTGAAGTATCACTGCATTTACCTCTGTTTGTTTCTCTTATGCCTGCATGATTCAATCATTATCTGCCTTACAAATCCTTATTTATTCCCGTAAGCTTCTCATTGTAACTACCAAATTGGAAGAGTTCCCAACACCATATTTCTCTTCTGATTCATATGGAGAGTGTTTGTAGTCAACCATATTGCTAGCCATTTGATATTCCTTCCTGCAAGGGATATCATGTCAGCTAAACCAAATCACAATAAAGCAATGTACCTTAGTATAGCTTGTGGGGGATACCTTATTTGCAAGATCAACAAATTAGAATGATACATGTATAACAAAATCATGACAACATATAGAAACATAATACATAAGTATATGACCATGCAACCATGATTCTAGCTAGGTTCCAGTCATCAATGCATGAAAGCAACCACATCACAACCTATTGCATGACAAAAACCACTACATCACTGTGCACTTGACCACATGAAAACATTAACATGCATAAGAAATGCTTATCCAACCACACACATGCATAAATACATGCAATCAAGCATAAACGAACGATACTCGAAACCACATCTACAAGAATGATACATGTAATCCAACGTACAATAATGCAACCAAACATACAAGAATGTAACCAAGTGACATATAACAACATGTCAGTGACATATGAAAACATGTAACGAGTCATATGATCATGAATGTGCATCCATAATTACAACATCAACTTCCACATGGTGACATCACTACAACCATGATCAACATTATGCAAATGAAACAATCACATTGAATGCAAGTGTAAGAGACACACATGCAACTGACATGCATGCATGCATGACAAACACACAACCCATCCAATCCAAGGGGTGAACCATGCTCTGATACCACTTTGTAACACCCTCCTCCCACATCTACCTAAGCAACGAGCCAGTCGAGGTAAACATGGAACAAGAGGCCACTATGATATGATTTGACCTCCTAAGTCACATTAAGAGAGTGGAACTAACAGAAACACACCATATAGACATTCAACATCAGCTTTAGGACCCTCAGGAACCAATCCAACACTTCAGGCAGCTTGCCCTTGGGTCCCCCTAAACTTTTTGACAACTTCACCTCTGGACACTCTCATGTTATGGGCATGCCAACGTCTAGGCACCTCTGGACACTCTCACAGGCCTACAAGCCAAGATCTAGGGACTCTTTTTGTCAGTTCTGTACCAGCGTCCCCAAGCATTAAGCCACATTTTCAGGCCCAAAGCCCAGGTCACTGCCTAGAATTTCATAATACCTTTAGAACAATAAGATAACATGAAAACAGTAGTGTTAATGCAATTACTTAAATAAGACATTGGCTAGACCCCTACTAGCCATGATAGGGATTTTGTCAAACACATCACGAATATGTAATCTACAGGTGTAAATAACATATCTTAGCATAGGGGTCTCATACTTAGCTAAAAATTGCTAAGAAATATTGATGCCTCAACACATGAACTACCATTTCATTCATTAGGTCATGGATACATTAATAATTCATTTACAAGTAAAAACATGATGAGAGCCATACATAGCTACTGTCACAAAACATATAAATAACCAGCACAATATCAGTAGAATTACTCCTGAAATCACAGCCATATAAACCACATATAATCTAGTATGTTACCCATATAAATATAACTATAAATAACCTCATATTGATGAAAAAAAATCCAAACTAGGGATGGGATTTCCACGTTCCACCCGACCGTAGAATCGTTGAGCCAAATCTCTCTTAAAACATTCACCCTTGTGCCATATTCCAAGCATGAATGTGGGATCTCATAGAAAACTTCAATCAAAACTAATCCAGGGCTTCCAGAGTCCATCCAACTCAACCCATCAAACAATGATTCCACCTCACGATCAAACATCACAAAACCATCATTAGATCGGTCTCTATCAAAACAATCCAGGGCTCCAGAGCGTTTGTTCCAACCAAGGCTCCAAGACTAGTAACTCAACCCACAGCTACCGTCGAGCTCTAAAGAGTTTGTCCAACCAAGTCTACAAGACTAGTAACTCAACCCACCAAGGGCTCCAGATCATTTTTCCAACCAAGGCAATGAGACTAGTAACTCAATGAAAGTTATTACAGGGCTCCAGAGCGTTTTTCTAACCAAGGCTCAAGGAACTATTAACTCAACACAAGCTAAGGAAAAATGAGAAACCAAAAAAATAATAATGAAATGAACCCATAATCTCCATGGCTATCTAGGAAATGGAAAGGCTAGGCAATCTAGGAAATCCTCCATGTTAGTGACAAACCATGACAAAAAATCCACAGAAATTGGCACCTGCAAGAAAATCCCATTGCAGTTTTTGATCTCGATGTCCTCTTGTTCTTTCCTGTTCTTCCCTTGCATTCTTGCTCCAAAAATCCAAGTATTCCACACCCTCCAAGAGTGATATAAGAAAACTCTAAGGCTACAAGAGTATGAGAGAGAGATAATCATGAGAGAGCTCCAAAACTGAACTGAAAAAATGTTATCAATTGATCCTTAGAAGCCTTTTTATGAATGAGGCCTCTATTTTCCTCATTTTCCATTACTTTCTTTCAATTTCCTCCTCATATGCAGCCTCTGGCCTTTCACCTCTCTTTTCTCCTAATTTCCATTATTTTCATAAATAAATATGCCAGTAAGGCCATTTTTCCTTTACAAAGCCTTAGCCAATTGCTTTAGCCGTTAAACAATCACAGGTGATCCCCATCACTAGAATTTTTCCCAACATTCAGCTTGGAATCAGTGGCCTATCAACCGTGGTTATTATTTTTCATTTATTAACTTTTATTACACAAAATTCTCATCAGGTTTGTTACAGCGGATGAGGGTCTAAATCAATGAAATGTCAAGTTGTCTTAGGGGTTGGTCACTTAGAAGGTTTGGTTGGATCTTGAAGGTTCTCTGACATGTTTGGAAGGTCAAAATGGTTTTTTTATGTTGGTTCCATTTCCTTAACTATACATGGGGAGTTGAATTACATCATAGTAGCCTCTCATCACATTTTGACCCCAGTGGATTGTTTATCATGGGTAAATGTGGGAGGAAGGTGTTACACGTGTCATCCAATGCGCAGTGATGCCCCCATGAGCGCTCGAGCACTCTGCCTTCATGCAGGCATGCCCAGGGCCCCAACGTTCACCCTGATGTGCAAATTAGTGAACACAAATCATTAGTTCATCAATGACAACAAAATATTATAATTTTTTAGTATCATGTTGCATAATCAATCAACTATAAACCGACTTTTAACACCCAAACATTACTTTAGTAAATTTTCTAAAATTCATTATGAGACCCCTTGGTGGGAACTCTATTCATGGGTAGTCATGGGTTGGCCTTACTTATTTTATGTAGGTGCCCCTTTCCAAGTTGGGTTGACTCACCAACTCGTCCCACGAGTGCACCAATCGGGCATACGTTTTGGCGTGCCCAACTCACAATGTCCCCAGGGGCGCCCAGGTTCTTTGATTTCATGCATGTGTGCCTAGGGCATGGTTGTTCACCCTATTGTGCAGATTAGTCAAAATACATCATTAGCTCATCAATGACAACAAATTATTATTTTTTAATACATCCATGTTGCATAATCAATCAATTATAAATCTTATTTTAACACCTAAACACTAATTTAGTCAATTTTCTAAAAATCATTATGAGACACCATATTCTTTGCATTTCTTCCTGGTCTTCATGTCACCTAGTTCACCCATTTCTCAACTCATCTGGTACGTCTACTTAATGAACCATTAAATTGAAAATTGAAAATTATGGTATAAACGTAAATTAGCCTCTCTTTGTTTCAAGAATAATATATTCTCTACTTAACAAGGCCAACCACATGAAGGTGGAAGCTCATATGGCCCCTCCCCTCCACATCACTCTCAATTCCCCAATACCCAATCTATCTACTATAATATATTTGAAAGAAACACATTAACATTCAAACATAAAATCTTGAAAAACAAAACTTTAAGGTGAATGAAAGAGAAAAGACAACCTAAAAACATATAAATGCATAACTTGTACTTTTAGACATTTTGATATCATTAATATTCTTCCTCATCCATCTCATCATCTGTTACTATCATCCATTTCAAAATTCATGTACAAAGGATTCACCATATCATCATCGTCGTCGTTGTCGTCTATATCATCATATGGGACATGCTCTTCTACATTTGGTTCTACTTCTTCAAGTTCTTCATAAAAAACAATGTCAATATATTCCTTCAGCTTCTTCGACATCTTCATCTGACACTGCATGAACCCCCTACTCCTCTACATCATCGTCTTCTTCAATTCTTCCACTACATTATACTTTACCGACCTTCCTCTCGGATCATATCTAACAACATATGACCAACCTACTTTACTTGGAACATATAAATAAAATACCTATTCGCATTGGCTTGGAAGAACATATCACTCTGATCCCGGATCAAGATTATTTCTATCAACCATGGTAAATTTGTGAGCATGCTCAATAACAGTTTTATCAAGGTCATGTTCATGGATTTGTAGCCTAAACCATTTGACATCAAACATAACTATTTTGAAGGATTCAAATTCATACTCAAGTATATCATGCAGATACCAATAGTATCAATTCTCATAGAGTTCTGGATATCTATCACCTCTAGAGGAAACATTTATAACTTGAAATATTGCAGTTATCCCATTATCATAAGTTTTCATGTTTTCATCCAACCTTTTGATGTGAAATTTGCAGCCATTGCACCACATTTTATTGTGGTGTTTCAACTGAAATACATAAAACACATAAAAAATGCATTGTCAATTGATAAACATGCATATTTATTCTTGTAAAATTTGAAAATTAATGAAAAATACATGCCATAAGCATCAATATAATTGTAAAAATCTTAGTATGGGTGAATATGCTTGCCTGATAATCTTTTAAATCATATGCTAAATCAATTTCACTCAGTGTAAGATTGGTATCTCCATCGTTGACATTCATTGACCAAAGTAGACACACCATACCATGATAACCTACCATTATTAGCTTGGTTTCATCGTTCAAGCCATGCCTTCATCTAATCTTGATTGTTTGGAATGAATAAATGTATTGCATCCCACTCTCGATCGGTTGTATTAAAATAAAACAATTCACATATATATATTTAGTTACCATGTATTTTTAAGGGTGGTTCATGGACACTAGGTGGACACTACATCCAAGGGAAAAATCCAGGCAGATCAACCCAAAGGGATCTACCCACCATCCAAATAAGCAGGGTCTAACCCCAAGGGCATCGAGGAGATTTTACCTTGTGGCCTCCGACCTGGCGAGGTGCTTAGCAATGGAAACTCGACTAATTGAGCTAACCCTCGGGGCTTATAATTAGTTACCATGTTATACCTTCGTAATAATGTGTTGGGTGTGGAGACTGATTATCCTTTGTATTCAAAGGTATCGCCGCATTAGACCCCAATTCGTCATAAAATATTCGCTGCAGGGGGGGTCCAAGGGGGGCAGCTGCCTTGTAAAATTTCCTTGTAAAATGTTGTAATTTCGTAGTCAATCTGGGCCATTCATTAGGCGGAGATCTGATGGTAGAAGTTATGTTTAATTTAGGGTTTTTTTCCCTAGAAGGCAACCGCTCGCTATATATGAGGGAATTGTATTGCGTCTATGCAGATCTGCAGTCTGAGTGAGGAAGGGAGAGGAGATTGAGGGTGAAGAGGCAATTACAGTGAATATGTTGTAGGTTGTATCTCTTCAATTTGCTAAATATTATAAAAGGAAGGACTGGCTATTTCTCCATGGACGTAGCACAAACTAGGTGAACCACATATATCTGTGTCTCTCTTGTTTTATGCATTTTCTATGTTTATATTTCTACAATATTTTGTGTTCCATTTCTTTGTAATATATAATTTTCTAACAACTGGTATCAAAGCCGAAGGTCTATTTGGCTGATAAACTCGCAGGAGAGAAGGGTTCCTGGTTTGAGTGGGAGCAATGGTCGAAGATGGGAGGTTTAGGGTCGAAACATTTAACGGCCCAAACTACCAGTTGTGGAAGATGCAGATGGAAGATTATCTGTATCAAATAGATAGGTAACAACCATTAAGCAGAAAGGCAAAGAAGCCGATGAGTATGACAGACATAGAATGGGATATTCTCGACAGAAAGGCACTTGGAACAATATGGTTGTGCCTAGCGGCATCGGTAGTGTTTAATATTTCAAAGGAAACAACAACAGAGGGTTTAATGTCAACATTGGCCAAACTATATGAAAAGCCCTCAGCCTCAAATGAGGTATTTCTTATGAAGCGTTTATTTAATATGAAAATGTCAGAAGGTGGATTTGTTGCTGATCATTTAAATGAATTTAATACAGTTACCAGTGAGTTAAGTTTTGTAGGGGTAACCTTTGAAGATGAAGTTAGGGCTTTGTTATTTCTATGCTCATTGCCAGAAAGTTGAAATGGTTTAGTTATGGCCATTAGTAACTGTCTCTAGATCTAGTACTTTAAAGTTTGATGATATTGTCGGTGCAATCCTTAGCAAGAAAATGCGATGGAAAAGCTTCGGGAGACATCAGGTAATGCATTGACCACAGAGACTAGGGGAAGAAAAATGGAAAGAGGAAGGAGCCCAAGATATCACAGTAAGTCAAGGAAAGGCAGATCCAAGTCCAGATTGGGGATAGTGTGCTGGAAATGCAGGAAGAAAGGACACCTGAAGAAATACTGCAAGTCTCAGAAGGGAAAAGAAGGAGACGCGCAGCAAGAAAACAATCATGAAGCGAATGTGACCGGTGATGTGTTGCAAGATGCTTTGATTCTTTATTTAGAAAATATTATTGATGCCTGGGTGATAGATTCAGGGGCCTCATTCCATGCCACAACTGATAGGAAACATTTTAATGATTATGTTGAAGGATATTTTGGACAGGTTCGATTGTGTGATGATAAACCCTGTAAAATCATTGGAATGGGTACAGTTTTCATAAAACAACAGAATGGAAATCAATGGCTATTAAAGGAGGTAAGGCATGTTCCATATCTGAAGAAAAATCTTATTTCAATAGGGCAGTTGGGAGGTTAAGGCTGTGTGACTACTTTTACAGATAAAACCTGGAAGGTCACTAAAGGATCGCTGGTAATAGCAAAAGGAGAAAAGGTTGGTACAATGTATATTTATGCAATGGTATTTCTAATTCTGTTAATGCTTTAACCTCTACAGGAGAAGATATGAAATTGTGGCATCATAGGCTCGGGCACATGAGTGAGAAGGGGATGTAGATTCTTCACTCAAGAAATTTTTTTCCAGGTTTGAAGCATGTTGATTTAAAATTATGTGAAAATTGTGTTTATGGAAAACAGAAGAGAGTCAGATTCCTCAGAGTTGGGAAAGAAAAGAAGAGCGAAAAATTACAGCTTGTGCATGCAGATGTATGGGGACCTGCTCAGGTATCATCTCTTGGTGGCTGTCGTTATTATGTTACTTTTATTGATGATGCAGCCAGAAAAACTTAGATTTATTATATTCAAAATAAATATGATGTATTTGATACTTTCAAGAAATGGATAGCTTTGGTTGAAAATGAGATAGGAAAAAGGTTGAAGTGTATCAAATGAGACAATGGAGGTGAATATTGTAGCAAATATTTTGATAGGTACTATTCAGAGAATGGAATTCACGAAGGGAAGACAGTTCTAGGAGCACCACAAGAAAATGGTGTGTCAGAAAGGATGAACAGGACAATCATGGAGCGTGCAAGGTGCATGAGATTGCATGCAAGATTGCCTTTACAATTTTGGGTAGATGTTGTAGATACTGTTGTTTATCTAATAAACATAGGGCCTTCAAGTTCCTTGGATCATGGTATTCCAAAGGAGGCACGGATAGGTAAAAAGGTAAACTACTCATTTTTAAAAACTTTTGGTCTTGAAGCCTTTGTCCACATTAATAAAGAAAATAGAACAAAGCTTGAGGCAAAATCAAAGAAATGTACCTTTATTAGATATGGTGTTAAAGATTTTGGTTATCGCTTTTACGATTATGAAAAAACACAAAATCATTAGGAGCAGAGATGTTATATTCAATGAAAAGGTTTTGTATAAGGATCAACTGCAGGAAAAGAAACAGGAAAAAGAAAACAGAGAATACACAGTGCTTAACGAGATCACAGAAAAAGTGATGGTGCCTGAAAATCATAATGATCAACATCCAGAACAACAACCACAACATCAACAAGCACCTCAAACACATGAAAGTGGTGTTATAAGATCTACCAGGATAAGTAGACCCCCTGAACGATACTCTCCTTCATTATATTATGTATTGTTGACTGATTCTGGTGAACCATAATGTTATGAAGAAGCAGTACAGGTAGAAACCAGGAAGAAGTGGGAGCAAGCCATGAAAGAAGAGATGGACTCCTTAGCACATAACCAAACTTGGGACTTATTTAGGTTTCCTGCAGGTAAAACAACATTGCAGAATAAATGGGAGTACAAGTTGAAGGAAGAAGATGGAGGTAGAAAAAGATATAAAGCTAGACTTGTGGTGAAAGGGTTTGCACAGAAAAAGGGTATAAAATTTGGTGAGATATTCTCTCCTGTTGTTAAAATGACTTCAATCAAAACTATTTTAAGTCTAGTAGTAGCTAAAGCTTTGCATCTTGAGCAGTTAGATGTAAATACAACCTTTCTCTATGGGGATTTGGAGGAAGAGATATATATGCAGCAGCCATAATGATATGAGGTAAAAGGGAAGGAGAAACTAGTGTGTAGGTTGAAGAAGAGCTTGTATGGCTGAAAGTAGGCTCCAAGGCCATGGTATCTAAAATTTGACAGGTTTATGTCTAAACAAGGTTATACTAGATGTCACTCTGATCATTATGTTTATCTCAAAAGGAAAAATGATGGCAGCTATATTATATTTTTATTGTATGTAGATGACATGTTTGTTGTTGGTTCTAACATGTAGGAAATAAATGTGCTCAAAAGAAAATTGCCGAACTCAATTACAATGAAGGATTTGGGTGCTGCAAAGCAAATTCTTGGTATGAGAATAACTAGAGACAACAATAATCACAAATTAACATTGTCTCAAAGTGAGTACATAGAAAAGGTGTCGAAAAAGTTTAATATGCAAAATGAAAAACCAGTTAGTATACCTTTGGCTAGCCATTTAAAATTAAGTAAGGAGGAGTGTCCCAAGACTAAGGAAGAAATGGCTCATATGTCTAAAGTTCAATATGCATTAGCAGTTGGAAGCTTAATATATGCAATGGTCTTCACAAGGCCTTATATTACACATGCAGTGGGAGTTGTAAGCAAGTACATGAACAATCCAGGAAAAGAACATTGGATGGCAGTGAAGTGGATTCTTAGGTATTTGAGAGGTACCACAAATAAATAATTATGATTTAGTGGTTCAAGCATTGCTCTACAGGGATATGTTGATGCAGATATGGCGGGTGAGAGAGATAACAAGAGGAGCACAACAGGGTATGTGCTTACTATAGGTGGAACAGCTGTTAGTTGGGTCTCAAAACTTCAAAGTGTTGTTGCACTCCCAACAACAGAAGTAGAGTATGTTGCTACTATAGAGGCTAGTAAAGAAATGGTTTGGTTACAAAGGTTTCTGGATGAATTGGTTAAGAAACAGGAGTTGGGCAGGTTATACAATGACAGCCAGAGTGCCATACATGTTTCGAAGAACTCTACATTTCATTCCAAGACTAAACATATACAGCTCAAGTACCATTTCATACTGTCAGCGTTGCAAGATGGACAATTGAAGCTGGAAAAGATACACACTAGCCAGAATCTTGCAGATATGTTAACAAAAGTTGTAACTAGAGTGAAACTGAGAATCTAGTCAGTTTCAATTTGTCTTCAAGTATGATGAAGAAGATGAGAAACAACTAGGTCCAAAGTGGAGTCATTGTCCAACAAATGAAGCAGCGGTGGAGTTGCTATAATCAGTCTCCAAGTGGGAGATTATTGGGTGTGGAGACTGATTATCTTTTGTATTCAAAGGTATCACCACATTGGACCCCAGTTCGTAATGGGGTGGCAACGTCGCCCGTAAAATATTCGTTGTAGGGGGGGGGGTCCAGGAGGGGTGGCTGTGACCTTTGGGAGCCCCTCCTGGCGGGGGGATCGGGGGTAGCACCCCTGAAGCTAAAAATAGATGTAAAATTGCCTTGTAAAATGTTGTAATTGCGTAGTCAATCTGGGCCATTCATTAGGAGGAGATCTGACGGTAGAAGTTATGTTTAATTTAGGGTTTTTTTCCCTAGAAGGAAATCCCTCGCTATATATGATGGAATTGTATTATTTATGTGCAGATCTGTATTCTGAGTGAGGAAGAGAGAGGAGATTGAGAGTGAAGAGGGAATTACAGCAGATCTATTGTAGGTTGTATCTCTTCAATTTGTTGAATATTATAAAAGGAAGGATTGGTTGTTTCTTCATGGACATAGCCCAAACTGGGTGAACCATGTATATCTGTGTCTCTCTTGTTTTATGTGTTTTCTGTGTTTATATTTTTGCAATAATTTATGTGTTCCATTGCTTTGTAATATATAATTTTCTAACATAATGGATTATGCAGGAAGACAAAATTAAATAAATATGATATACATAAAAATAAAAAAATCAAATGTGTTATAAATCTCCACTATATATCTACTTACATCTCACTTTTCACATTCTACCTTTCCACAATAGGTGCTCCCCTTAAAAATTGTCCATGGATTTGAAATCCCAAATGTGATCCAATACATTAATACTATTTCTTATTTCAGCACTATATTGACAAATATAACCATGGTTTGATATACCATATATCCCTCTACCATAGAACCCTAGGATGTGCTCTTTGTTTAACCAAAGCCTTTAGTGACTTAACTTCCTCTCAACCATCCACATTGATCTTGTGTGTAAAAGTTCGCACTTTTTAATCTCGTCGACTTGGTGTATGAGGTAGTGTTCTTGTGCATTGAAAAATTTTGGAGGTAGATACTTTTGCATTTCACACATTAGACTCGGAATATGTTTTCTCCAATACTTTATATATTCTTTATCTCGATTTCTTTAGATGAAACCATCTACAAATGAAGCAATAAAATCACAACTTTCAACAAAAAATGTATAATATAGTACATGATGACAATAAAAACACATGCATTCAAAAATATGTGACACATATATGGCTTTCCAAATCATATATAACTTGTTTTACATTGTTGTCAAAGTTTTCTAGAAGAGATAAAGGTAGAAGCTACTGTAAAAAAAAATAATGATTGATCATTATTTTTTCACAAATTAGTAGAAAAAAAAACACTAATTAACAAGATGTTTCACTAATGTATAAAATATATATACACCAAAACAATTACCTTAATGAGCGTATGCCAATCATGAGTTTTTACCCTAACTAATTCACCTTTCTTTGTTAGGATATTATTTATGTTTGAAGAAAATCCAGATGGAAATTTAATTTTCTCAATAACCTATTTAGCATGCTTTCTTTGTTTCTCTATAAATAACCCTCGAAGGGTGCCTATATTTTGGCCATCTCCAATTCTATTTGAAGGAATCACAATTTGTAATGTATGGTCAGCCTCCTTAATGTCATTACAAATCTTGACATTTTTTTATTTATCTCTCCTTCCATCTAAGATTCGCCAAAAGGTCTCTATTACATTCTTCCTGATGTGTATTGTATCAAACAAATGAACAATTTCTAGGTGCTCATAGTAGGGGATTCTATTGAATTGCTCGGGATAACTTTTCATTCCTCTTGGAAGTGCCCTGTTAAGAATGCCTTCATGACCTATAATGGGAATCATATTTAAAGATATTATAACAACAATATAACCTGTCAATTAGTAAGGTGAAGAAAATGACATAAAAATATAAAATAATCTAAACATATCATGTATATTCATACATAGACAATTCAATCTATACCTTGAGATACTTTATTATATTGCAACTTTCGTGCATGAGGTGACATTCTCTATGGTCTTAATCCAGTCTCTTCTTTCCCATTGAAAATATGTTTTTCAATACTTTGTTACGTATGGTTCTTAGAAAGGAAGTTTCTATACTCATTAAACACCTCCTTTCCTAAGCTTCTTGAATGATGAGATTTCATCTTAGGACCACAAACTAGAGAAGAAAATTTACCCTTTATTTTTAGACCTGCAAGAAATGGAATAATGTTTATATCAATTATTTTATGTATGTGTTGTAAAGGCAAATCCCCTCTGTGGACAAAGGCAATCCCTCTAGCCCAATGAGTAGGTCTAGAAACAAACTAAAAAAACTAACATACACTTTCCTAGCTTATGTTTAACAAATGCAGAGAGAGAGTAGCCTACCTCGCTCTGATGTTAATCACTCAATCCTTTAGAGATGACTTTGATTACTTCGCTTCCAAGCTCACTTCTTACTTTTTCTTCATGACTGAGTACCTACAATAAATATCAAAGAGAAATACAAGATACAAGAGCATATATGGCATACATGAAACATAAACTACTTAATAGATCAAGGAGTATTAAGCTAAAAGGATAAAAATTTACACAATTATGGAAAGTGAACATCAGATGTATATATTAATTAGCCAAAAAGGGAAGCATACAACCTATGCCTTGATGTTGGAGACCTCCTTTTGGTGGATGCCCAAGTCCAAGCAAAGACTCTTCAAGCACTCTTTCTCAAAGTTAGAATGGGTAGAATTTGTGAATAATCTTTGTATAGGAATGCAAGCAATCAATAACCAACCATTTGGGGATGGAAGGGAGTTGATTTATAGGAAGGGAGAGGGAGTTGGGGATCCACAAAAGAGGGGGGAAGGTCCACATCTCAAGGGGAAAGCCCATAATGATAAGATCAAGAGGTCCAAATGGGAGAGCTCGACCATATCAACAACAACCAATATCTAGCTCATTGTTCTTGAAGATTCTAGTGCATGAAGCTTCTCCCCCAGTTTGGGAAAAACTGCCAAAAGAGGTTCAGGACAGAGTTTCATATCAAAACCCATGCTGGAAGTGCTAGGGTAAAGCAGAGAAACTTGCCATTTGCCATTTGCAGGGGAAGGTAGTGGAGTAAAACATGTTGGCCCTAAAATTAGGTTTTAGCTAACCTTCTTCATAATTGACTCAGGGAAGTTTCCCTTTGGTTCTTTACAGATGTTTTGGTCTATATATCATGATGGATATGCTGCACAGTTTTCAATGTTTTGGCACTTTGGGATATGGAAGAGGAAGTGAGCAAGAAGTGTGACAAAATATTGTGTAATAGATGCCCCCTAAAGCATGAAGTCAGAACAGGGAGTGATGGCTGAGATTCTTTACAATTCTATGCAAGGACTAGAACAACACCATCAGGAGACCTACAAATCAAGCATATACATATACATATACATATTTGATCATGCTTAATGATACATGAATAGGCATCTAATGATACACGAATCCATGGTATGGACACAGCCATCCGAATAGAAGGAATCATGTGTATGGATTCCAGGTATGGTCGCAGCCATCCGACTAAAGAGGATCATATATATGGACCCACGGTATGTTCGTAGCCATCTATACAGAGGAAAATATTTGTACAATCATGAATAACTCATAACTCCACTCAACCTGGATTTTATCAAACAGAATCCAAGGTCTTGCACTTCATCTTGACCCAATCAATGTACGAATTCTAACATGTGAATAGATGTTTCGAAGTAAAACATGATAGAAAACCACCTGATTACGTCCAATGACGTAATCTGTTAACCGACATGAGAGAAGCCATCAATAATGACAATGGCTCTTAAGGTACAATCAACATAATCCACGAATTTGAATAATAAAGTTGAAGTTGAATACCGATGGAATCATTCGATCGAAGGTCAATGATGTAAACTTGTCATCGAATGTGAATAACTTACCGTTGAGGTGATGAGCATCAATATTGAAGCAGGGATGTTGCAACTCCTAGGGCTACCAACTTGACTTCATCAACCTGGGGTTCGTACAAACTTGGAGGTGACAATGTTGTATACACAAATAGATGTAATTGGTCTACTATTTTCACTGCTTAGATGGGGTGATAGACCAATAGGGTTTCTCAAACCAACCTTCTATTGACTAGAAGAAGTCTGATTACCAACTAGAGAGGGAAAATTTACCCTAAATGAGAGAAGAGAAATGCTGCCTAATTGCAAGAATGAAAGACTGAAAAAACTGCTTGCAAAGTAACATGAAATCCTCTATCTACTTGTTAACAAAATTTTCTTGCAAAATATCCCTACTTGTCACTTGTGAGGTTTTAACTAATCTAAGCATGAAATATGATCTATAGGGTACTAAATTTTGTGTGCATGTGTAAATATAAAAGAACTCATATTTTTAATCTTTGTGCTTTATAAATGTAAATGCTAATATTTCCTTGTTCTTTGGCAGGGAAGACAAGTTTGGAGGAAGAGGGTTACAATGGTTTTGATGGCTTGGATGTCAAGTAGGAGCCTAATCCTAGCTTCAGTGATGATTTTTCTCAATTCGAGCTCAAAACAGTCTGCTTTAGGATTTCCTACAGGATGTACTAGTTCTCCTACATGATCCCCTGTTTTACTACAGGAGTAGACCGAAAGCTTAGGAAGTGGTATAGAAGGTGGAATGGAGCTTGGGAAAGGTTAATAAGGAGGGAATAGCACATGGAAGTGGAAAACAATACTCAGAACTCAAGAAAAGGCTTTAAGATGGTTGGATTTGCTCAATGGAAATGGAAAATTTTCCTTATAAAACAAGAATTCAAATTGAGACCTTAGTGACTTTTGGCAACATGGGTGGATATGCCTTGGATGAGGCTAATGAGGTGGGATCTCCCTGTAATGTAGAAGCTCCTACAACAACATACATCACTATTTTCATTTATACATAAATTCATCTATAAACAAGAAGGGTTTATTCAATAGAAGAAAACAGAGTTGTTACCATCTATTTGCAAAGTTCATGAATGGAAGTGCTTGAAATCAATACAAAAGTGTTGTGAAATCAGTACAAAACCTAAGAGATTAGAAATTCCAATTGCAACTTATCCTACGAAACTGAAAGATAATGACCTAATTATCAAGAAAACCTAGATTATGCAGAAAAGAAAGAATTTTGTTTTTTGGGATGTATGGGAAGTGTTCCTCAAATCATGATCCTTGGAAGGGAGAAATGAGGTGGAAACCACTTACTGACAGACTTTCTTGAATATCTTCTTGTCACTACGGTGCTACTATTAGAACTATTCACAAATGGAAGCAAACTAATTAACCCTACCAATACTTGCAAATTAACAACACCAAATTAATCATTTCACGAGCTAACTATAAGTATAATCGAAGAATACATATACAAAAAGAGAAACTCTACTGCTAGGGTTCGGTCCTAACCCAAGAGCTTCAGCCCTCATTGTCAACTCATTTCTGGATCAAGCGAATGCTTCTCATTTTCATTAAAATATAAAAAATACACAAGAGTGCTCAGTTACAATGCTTCACCTAGAAAATGTTGCTTAGCTATCATGAAAAAAAATTTGAATCCTAATGAGTCTCTAAGCCTCTTTATTTATACAACTAAAGTTACCAAAAACTTCCTTAAATTTATGGAGGCTTGTCTCCCAATCTCGAGATCAACTGGTCTTCAACTGTCACTAGCTTGGCTACCAATGATCCTCATGACTAGGCTACTTGCAACTCTGAGTTGATGAGATTTGATTGAGGAATTTTCGAGTGAGTGAGGAGCTAAGGAGAGAGATTCTATCTCCTAGAATCCCTCTTTCTTGTCTCATTGGAGTTCATGCACTTTAATTAGACAAAATTTGCTCCAAAAACTGCAACCAATGCACATTCGACCACTAGACATGACATCTCAGCTTTACTCTTCTCATTAGCAAAATATAATTAAAACATGTAAAGAACTATGAGAAAAGTTGATTTTAGTAAGCTGGAGGTGCATTAAGGTCCATATAATTTACCCATTGATGAGCCTCATCATAACCCCCTACTGAAAATATTGCTCATCCTCTGAGCAACTCAATCTATGTCCATGTCTTTCATTGCTTTGGTGGCCTCCCTGAAATTCCAGGCTTCTGATGTAGTCTCCTGCTCTTGTGGATAAAACCCTGCATTCTTCCCTATCTCTTCCCACTGCTTTCTTTCTTCTTATTCCTTTATCCCCTCTAACATACATAAAAGAAATGGTGGACTGAGTTTCAATCCAATCCAGTTGACTTTGAGTGTCTGTAATGATTTCATATACATTCAAGTTCTTTCTAGTGTATCCCTCATTCTGTTAGGAGAATGATATTCGATGACCTTTAAGTTGTAGGGTAAGGTGTTCCATCTCCTTTAGCAGGCTTGTTGGCTCTCATCCCCTAGCAATCTTAGCATGTCTTCAAAATGAGTGATTTCTTGTTCTTGTACAGCAAGGTATCTTGGTGCAAGCTTGGTATCATTGGCAATGAGGTTGTGGGTGTCGATGACAGCCATTGAGTTAGGTTGTTCTGATCTGATGAAAAGGGGTTCTCCTTCTTCTCTTGCCAATACCCTCTTTATTTATGTAGCTCTGGCTTCCTCATGATTCATCCAAGAGGCCAAGGCCATTAGTTGTAAGTCCCCTATCTTTGGATTGGGGTCACACACATTCAAATCTATCATATCCAAATTTTTTAGGTAGAATTCAGATATCTTTGCTCTATCCTCTAGCATGCTTTGGTCACAGAGGTCAATGAACTACCTGTAGTCATGGAAAGGCATAGTTCCTCTTTTTGCTAGGGTTTTTATCTGAAACTACAGCCATTGTTCTTTGAGGTATTAGGCATATGATTTTGCTGGCATCGTGCATTGAATTGCCTCCATGGATAGACTTGTTATAGTTTCCAATTGGCCTTCCCTTTCTTGTAGCTGCTTTCTTAGCCATGTGTTCTCGGCCTCTAATTGACATTTCACCATTTTTTCCCTGTCTTTTATGCTACTTAATTCTAGGCCCATTTCTTGCAGCTTCTCTTCCATGTGGCCTACATCCTCCACCCCTTTTGATTTAGAAATTTTCATCCACCAATGTGTCCTTGCTCTCTCTTTTTCAAGTTCAAAGAATAGAGGAATGGAAATTTTTTGTGGATCACCCTACCCCCTTCAATGAATCTATAGTAGGAGCTGAGGTTTGGCTATGGGCTAGGCTCCTTCAGCTCCTGGGACTATCCCTCTATTTGTTTTTGAGTAATTTGTGCCTCTTTTCCTTCCCTTTTCCCTTGCATCCTTTCATGATATTTTTTTCAGTGTTTCCTGCAATTTTGACAGGGTTTCCTGTAGGACTGTTTTTGCTTCCTGTAGTTTTTTCTGTGTTTCCTATAGGAGACCTTTCCCTTGTTTTGAAGGGATCAAAGGTTGTTTAACTTGTTTTTTTGAGGCTGACTAGTGACAGGTATCCTAACATAGGTGATTGGTGACCTAGCATAATCTTGTTTTGATGTTTCTTCTTCTTCCTTCTTCTCGAGAGGGACTACTTACTCTTGTTATTTTAGTGAGTCCTATATGATAATTGGAATCTTGGTAGGGGTTTGAGGTCTCCCTTGTTTTATCTGGGTTCTCTTCCTTGTTTTGAATTAAAGGGGAGTTTGCCTTTGTCTCTTTCCCTTTGATTTGATAGGTGTACTTAGGGAAATTAAAGCAATGGTTTCCTCCTTCTCTATAGGCTTCGGAGATACCCTTGGTGATTCCTCTTCTTCCCTTCTCTATTTTTCAAAATTTTGTTCATCCTTCTATACTTCATTCTTTTTCTCATCTATTTTTGCCTCCTCTTTTTCATGCTCTTTTTCTTCTTCTTCCTCACTAGATGTAGGGCTTATGTCATACTCAATGGCTTGAAATTCATCTTCTTCCTTCATGTCTACAAATGTTGACCATGTAATAAGAATTATCAAATTGTTTAGAGCCTCTTCCAAGATGTGTTTGAGCAACCC
Source organism: Pinus tabuliformis (assembly GCA_031772625.1). Taxonomy (NCBI): domain Eukaryota; kingdom Viridiplantae; phylum Streptophyta; class Pinopsida; order Pinales; family Pinaceae; genus Pinus; species Pinus tabuliformis. Next base: position 866,416,559 of record CM062820.1, read on the forward strand.
ATGATGTGCTAGTTTCTGATGTTTCCCTTCTTATACCTTGATGCTCATGTCTACTATTGATTGTAACAAAAAGTAAGGTACACTAAGTATGTTATGAGAAGGTGTCTCCCCTCCAAACATTAGCTCATGGAGGAGTCTAAAATGGTACCCATACACTACATTGTATCTACCTTCACATGAAATATACTTGATGAGGTGATAACTTACTTCATTCCAAGGATATGGAATGATTTCCCTTCTAACCCCATTTTTGACTTCAATTGGTTCTTCTCCTTCCAAGAAAAAACCCTTCTTGGCAAGAGTGTTGTTAGTTTTGTCCTCTTTTGTTATCACCAAAAAATTGATCATCTAGCCTCATTTACTAGATGGATCAAAGTACACCATGTAAAGCCAATTTTACCATAGTAAAATTTCTTTCACTGTGAGAAATTACTTAATAAACCAACTTTTTTAAGTAATTTATAGTTAAACCCATGAAGAATAATTAAATAAATCACTATTTATTTGATTTTCTTCTAGGAATAATTAATTAAACCATTGTTCAATTATTATTCCTTGTCATATTTGACCCAATCATGAAAAATAAATAGATAAATCATTAATTATCTTATTTTTCTCTAAGAATAATTAATTAATCACTAATTAACTATTATTCTTTGTCAAATTTGACTTAATCCCTTAATAATAATTAAATAAATCATTATTTGTTTATTATTCCTTAACCAATTTCTTGAGATGATAAATAAATCATTTATTTAATTATTATTTATAAATAAAAGTTTAAATATTTTTTCCATCCTAACCAAATACAACAAAATGTTCCAAGTGGTTATTCCAAGAATGGGGTTAATAATTTTTTATTATTTCTCATTATTCGAGGATAACTCAATATTTTGCTATAAATAGAAGGGTTTTCCATTCATTATTCACTTTTTATTATTTCCGTTGTTGCACTCATTGTTGTAACTCTGATTATTTTCATTGTTGCACACCATTTTTGTTGGGTTTACACATTATAGAGGAGAGAGACTCTACACAAGCTGAAGACATTTGAGGATAGCCAATAACCCATCCCATACAGGGGGACTAGTATCATTTATTTTTTCCCTTCACAAGTGTTATAATAAAAACTATTCTTTGTATATATGGTTTCCATTGGATGATTGGAGTTATTACTATTTCTTTTTGTTGTTTAACTATGATTGTGGCATAGATCAAAAATTTGGCAGGTTTTGTTTCTATCAGTTGTTTTAGATCTACAATGTTTAGCAGCCATTTATATTGTTGAGATTATTTGTCATCCACAATCTTAAGTGGGTTCTTTTCGTACATCTTTGAGAAGAAAACACTACAACAAAATTGGTGACTCCACTAGTTTTATACTTCAAATCCAGAAACCTAGGTGACCTTCAATTTTCAACTTAGTGTTTCTTCTTTTTTCAGTCTCTTAACGTTTCCTAGCCTTTTAACCCTAGATCTATCAAATTTCTGACTTCCACAAGTTTTCTAGTCTTTTCCGCGGGTCACAGGAACCAGTCGTGATAGATACAACAGTTTTTTCTGAGATTTGCTGATCGGGAATCAAGGAGAAGAAATCATAATTTTTAGCCCAAAAAGTGTGATCCCACCTAAAAACAGGTCAGTACCTGCAATTTTAGGGTTTCTGGGTTTTTATCAAATATGTTTCTGGGTTTTTTTAGAGTTGTATGTTGGGTTGTTTGACCTCTATCTCATCCGCTTAGGCCTTGATCTACTCTGATTTACTCGTTGAAGTGGAATTTAGCCCCCTAGGGTTTCTAGTACACTTCCACCTTTATAGCAGGAGTTTAGCTGAGTGAGTAGTCTGAGTTTCTACAATGCTTCCAGCCCTATTTTCCATATCTAATCTATAAAGATAGGTTGTCACCATCCACAGTTTCATATTAAAACTTGTTTGGTCATTGGCCTTAGGGTCCCATCAGTTGCCCTAGGTGTTTCACCCATATCCCTATCTTTTTGCAGCGATGTTCCTCTCTGGAGTTTTGTTGTAGCTGCACCACTTTCCAGCAGCCTAGTGTCATTTGATCCCAGTCACACCAAAAATTAGATCTCTTCACCTTTGTAGTGTGTTTTCTATCTATTTAGCCACCAACCAGCATAGTGTTTGCAAATACAGTTTGGGTGGGGTTTAGTTTACTGTTTTGCTATTCATTTTCTGTTGTTAATTTCAGTTTATTTTCAGCAAGATTTTTCTTTTTCACAAACACAATGTGGGCTTAATCAATAAATACACTCACACACACAAGCACACCTTAAGTGAAGGGCGCTTGGTTTACCCCGCCAAGACAAGACTTAACATAATAAATTTATCTCCCCTCATCAAGACAAAGGCATATTGTTTATCTCCCTTCACCATCTCCGTGTCACGTGTGTGTTACCACCATTGCGCCCCCAAGGCATTTGTCGCGGAGACTATTAGGCCTTCACCGCCAATTTCCTCTTGGGCATATTACCCCTCCCCATCGTGTTTGACTTCATAGCCCTCCGAGTCCGCATATCGACTCTTCTCCTAGTTCATCTAATTACTCATCTGATACTGAGCCTCCTTCACCGCATATCATCACCATGTCTACTCCCACAGCTGGTGCAAAAACCCAACCTGGTGTTGGCTCCGGTTCTATCCTAGTAGTCACATCAAGCAGAATAGTCATAGGAACCGTTCTGTTAGCTCCCATGCTCCCCTTTATGGCTAGGTTAAGTCTACCGGATTTGAGTCAATTGATAATCGACCCCATACACCATGATGCTGGTTGGCTTGCTATGTCGACTAAGCTTCCCTCAAACATCCCAAAGTTTGAGGCTAATGAGGGAGAGGATCCTACCAATCATGTCTGCTCCTTCCACATGTGGTATTCGTCTAACTCCATTTCCGATGACTCCATTTGTCTTCGGTTGTTCCAATGCACGCTCACTCAAGATGTTGGAAAATGGTAAGTAGACCAGCCCGCCGCATTTCTTTCTGTTTTCGTGACACTTGCTAAAGTATTCCTCTCATATTTCCAGTTACCTCTCCAATACGACACTAGTATAGAGCTATTGACCTCATTTTGTCAATCCTCTTCCACTCGCCTTTCTGACCATGCTCAAGAATGGTGTCGAAGGAGGAGCACATGACGTGCCCCACCCTTCAAAGACCGTGTCTATCTAGATTGATTTCTTAGGAGCCTTTTAGCACCCATTGGAAAAGATGTCGCATCCCATTTTCATCAAACCAAGGAATAAGCTCTCCAAACCTCTCTAAGATATGATATGATTTATGTGCAATCTGGTTATGTCTATACCGTCATTCCAGACCTTCCCCGTCCTAGAAGTGCCAATGCACCAGGGGAATCTCACATCGTTGACTTTATCATTGGAAACCTTTCACATCCTTTGCCATATACTCAGCAAAGTTATGTCTATTTGCAGTGGGCACCAGTTCCTCTAACACTCATGCCCCTCCTACTAGCAACATGTTTTCAGGGCCCCAACCTGTTTACCAAAACGTTACTCATCCTAATGCACAGACGAACACTCCATCCCCTCAAGCATTAGCGCCGCAGCCTCCAATGCATCCTCAACCCTAGCAAACACCACCCCCTCAAGGTCAAGTGTTTGCATAGCAGAGTGATACCAATCCCCAAAATTCGAAGAAAAATAATAAAGGGAAGGTTAACATGGGTAACCAAGGTAATTAGGGTAACCAACCTAGTGAACCCCATGGGAACCATCCTAGCACCAACAACTAGCAACAGGGCAGTCAGCCCAAGCAGAACAAGGTTATTCATATGAAAAAGCCTTGTGCATGTTGTGGTGTACATGGCCACTATACACATGAGTGTCCTCTCTTACCCCAGATGTGCCAAATGTGGGAAGCTCAAGCAACTTCTAGAGGTCAACAATTGCCTCAAAATCTTGCGCCATCTAAACTGGTGGTGCTTACAATTCCTTTCCCTCACCAAGGATTTGTTGTTACTCAACCTCAGCTAGGTCAAGCAGCACATACCCCCCAACCTTCTGGTCCTGGTGACAACCAGATCCTCCTGATGAATTTTGATGAGGTTAATCCCTCTTATATCAACCTGCAAACTCAGTCATGTCAATATGACAAGCCATCGACTTCGTCCACCACTAAATCCAAAACCAAAGCATCTAATAAGCCTCTTATGACACCAAATGGTCCACTACATATCCCTCAACCAAAATTTGAGGCAATTCCCAAGATCCCAAAAGGACCATTATGTTGTAACACGACTTCTAACCGAGTTGCCCATACATATAGTATAATAGACAACTTGGCGCAATCACCTACGGCCATGTCAACGCTAGAGGTATTCCAGTCATGCCCAGCTCAAAATAAATCTCTACTAACTTCTTTGGGCATAGTAGATCCTTCCAACGATCGTTTGATTGTCTTCCCAGTTGATACATCAAAACATCCCCCATTACCTTCATTTTTTGCTTTCCAGATACCAGTCCGAGTCTGTAATGCCATCATCTCCCGATGCATTATTGGTGAAGGTGCATCTACCTGTGTGATGTCCATTTCCATTTGGAAACAACTTAAGTCACCTAAGATGTCCCCATCCACCATCACTTTGCATGCCTGGGACAGTCATTCCACCTAGCCTCTTGGCATGTACTGCAATTGTTCAATGACTCTTACAGGAAAGATTGTCCATGTAGACATTTAGGTTATTGATGCTCCTTTAGATTACAACATTCCCTTGGGTTGTAGTTACACATATGCCATGTCATTTGAAACATCTGCGGTTTTCCGCAAGATGTGATTCCCCCATGAAGGGAAGATTGTCAACATCAATCAGTTGACATACTATGAGCCGACATCGATGACCTCCCCTGAGTCCTTTATCCCGTCGATGTCTGATAAGTAGTCTTCAACTCCTCCCACCGGTGTTTTACCTGGAGTCTACACATATTCCTCATTGTTGGGTGCTTTCCCTGGTCCTCCCCCTCTCATCTCAGAGCCTAACTCTATGAGTGTTTGCATGTTACAAGTGCCATGTGCTGCTCTCAAGCAGTCTGGTACATCTGATCAACAACTAGCTCCTAAGCACCATGTTTTTGCCATCCCAGGTGAGCCCTCTAGATCCACCCCCACAGGACCTCCTCCGTTTGTGGGTGCCTCTCCTATGTTTCTACCACGAACTGTTCCTCTAGGTCTCAACCATCTAAGAGCTATTCTGCCGGGACATTACCCTGTAGGCCATATACCTTTCTTATTCCCCCCTCCAGGAGTATTTTCTGTCCCTATCATGGCTTTATTGGGCCTTCCTAACATGATTTTGGGGATCCCAGTATGGTACATCGATCCTCCTACAAGCAATCCACTTGGTCAGCTAAGACCTTATCATGCTTTGATTCTAGTTCAGGTGGTCCTAACGCCCCCTATCGCTGCCTTAGTTCCATCACAACCCCAACAAGAACCCACTCTTGTTGTGCAAGCATCCAGACAAGGGAGGAAAAGCTAAGAGGAAAGAACCTAAGGACAAGACTCTACCAGCTCCTCCATCCCCTAAGGCCTTGTTATCACCCCAAGAAACTCACCTAGGTTGTATATCAATGATGCTCAGGAACATTAAAAATTCAACAGGTTTCTTGGATAAAATGATGGATAAATGGAAGATGTGCAACACCTTTAAGCCAGATAAGCACTCCTACTATGATTTACCCCAGACATGGGTGAAGACCCACAAACTACAAGGCTTTCAACCACCAACTACTCACAGCTTTAAAGTAAAAGTGATGATGGAGAAGACTGATTGCACCAGCAGATGCACAAGGCTCTGTGATGGCCAGCTGCAACCAGTTAGAAGGTCTGCAAGGATACTATTCCATATACAGAGAGGATGACAGCTCTCTGGTACTAGAATAATAGCAACCTGCAAGCAATTTTCAATGAACCACTAAATTTTAACATAGAGGTGGGATGACAGCCCCTCAAATGCCAAATATTCATAGCACATCAACTAAATGCAAAGCAGGCGGAGCCTAGAACATAGAAGAAGTAAAAAGCGAGCAGGTGATAGCAAAAGAAGCTTGTATTAATGGAAATCAAGACCAAAAGCTGCAGGTCTCATAGTATTAATAGTCTCCAGAAGTTGAAAGGCTACAATCAGCTCTCATTCATCAAACACTCATCAAATCCGATTACATCTGAGTTCTAAGTATATATAGTGTTACAATACAAAATCTCTCTGTTAAACAATGCGTGGAGGAGCCCATAAATGGCCACCAACCATATTCATATTCAGAAATGGGCCTCTGATACAAATCTGTCTAAGTTTTAAATAGATTTGACCCTTTCTGGCTCTCTGCGGTCCTCCTTGGGCAAGCGGAATGAAATATGGGTGAAACCCATAACCATTGAATGCTCTGTCTGGATCTGTGGTGTCCTGTTTCCTCCTCGGCCATATTGCTGATTAAATGTTGTTGCTGAATCATTAAACGGCTCTATCATGACTGTTTTGGCTTTAAAACAGTGAAACGCTGCCCAAACTATTCATTCCCACCCATCACTGCTTCCATGTTGACTTTTAAAAGGCTCAGGCATGGTTTATTCACTATCGGGTTTGCGTTTGGCTTGCAATTCACATTAAAACAGGCTCCTCCTTTGTTTTTTAATAGTTGACAAATATATGCAAAACTACTGCAAAACCACGAAAAATGGCTTTGTCAGATTTGAAATATATATATATATATATATATATATATATATATATATATATATATATATATATATATATATATATATATATATATATATATATATATATATTGCTTTAGAACCCTTTCGAATCTGAAAACCCATCGCAATTGGCGCTTGCCAGGCATCCTTTATATTTCTTCATATTTCACAATACACAAAAAACGCGCCCGAAGCCATTGAAAATGGCTCAAGCGCGGATTTGAAAAAATATGTAATGGAGTGTTGTGTGGTCGTCGGGTCCGGCCATCGCATCGGCACATAACTTATGTTAAAGCCTTGCCCCTTTGAAAGCGCCGATGCGATATCGGCGGACACTGCGGACCCGATAATCTATCAAACAGAATTCAAAGTGCCGATAGCGATACGCCGATACGATATCGGTGATCGCTCGTCGGCGAATAATAAGGCCCCTTTGGTAAGTCCTCCATTGCGATACGCCGATAGCGATATCGACGATCGCTCATCGGCGATGTATCATGTCGCTGCCACTGCCTCCCCCGACCTGCGATATGCCGACGCGATCTGGACCGTTGATCGGCCAGATCCAACGGCTGAGATTAATGCGGATCCATAAGCCTGCGCTTTTGATTTTAATATGGTTTTTTGGGTATTTTCACCTCCCGATAGTGTAATTCTGCCCTCCAAAGGGCTTTTCTCTTGCAACTTTTTTGATCGGTGGGCAGCTTTTTGTCATAATTTGAGGATTTGAACCGCAAACATGGATCTTGGGCATGATTATAAGTATATTTGCAGCCTTTGAGAGCATTTTGAATCCATTTTTGATCCTTTTGCATAGCAAAGCTAACACTGGCTCCTTCTGGGGATGAGATCCTCCCTGTGAGGTCTCAAGAACCTGCAGATCAATGCCTTTCCAGCAACAAACAAATTAGCCAAAATTCCTAGTGTTCCATTGGGCATGGAGTCTACTATAGCTATACTAAAAACTAAATAAAGCACACTATTTACAGCTTTCAAGGCCAAAAGACCTTAAATCACATAGTTTTTCAAAAACCGCCCATTAACTGGGCCATCAAAGACAGGTTCTCCTGCCATACTTTTCAGTATGAAGGTATTGTTCCCTTGAATCTGTGAAATGATGAAAGGGCCTGTCCAGAGAGCATCAAACTTCCCATGATTTCCTTTCTTTTCTTTAAAAGCATCCCATTTCATGACCAAATCCCCAACCTGGAAATTGTTTCTTTTTGTCTTCTTGTCAAAGGCTTCCTTGACTTTTTGTTGATGTGTTGTAGCTTTCTCAATCATCTGCTCTCTGATCTGATATAATTCTGTTAAGTCAGTGATTCTATTGGCCATATCATCTTCTTCATTTTGCGCTGTTTGGAGCAACTTTGCCATAGGGAGGGTAAGTTGAATGGGAAAAACAGCATCAGTACCATATACCAGCTTGAAGGGAGAGCAGCTTGTAGATCTCTTAATAGTCACTCTGTTCGCCCAAAGTGCATACTTCAGCTTGGCATCCCAATTCTTCTTATTATCCTCTAACAGCTTCTTAATAATCCTGATCAGAATTTTATTAGAGGATTTTGCTCGACCATTCCCTTGGGGGTAATAGGAGGTGGAATGAACAAGTTTAATGCCCATTGAATCACACATTTCCACCAACTCCTTTGCCTTGAAGGTTGTTGCATTATCTATTATAAGGTTATGTGGGCAACCAAATCTGCTGAAAATGTTTTCTGATAAGAATTTCATGACCACATTATGATCAGCCTTCCTTGTTGGGATTGCTTCAATCCATTTTGTAAAATAATCAGTGGCAACTAATATCCACCTGTGCTGGCCACTGGAGTGTGGGTTGATTTCACCAATGAAATCCAAGCCCCACTGCTGAAAAGGTCCTTTTGCAATTATTGGTTTTAGGGGCAGGGATTTTAACTGCTGCTTACCTTCAAATCTTTGGCACCTATCACAAGATTTAACAAAAGCAAATGCATCAGAAAATAAAGAGGACCAATAGTACCCAGCTCTCAGAATCTTTTGGGCTATAGTCTTCCAATAATGATGTCCTCCACACATGCTGCTATGGAATTGCTGCATAACTTCGATTGATTGTTCTTTGTCCAGGCATCTTAAAAGCACTCCAGATGGATCCCTCCAATAAAGCAAGCTATCATTTATGCAATATTTCGTTGCCTTGAGTTTCAACGTTCTTGCTTGACTTTGAGAAAATTCTGAAGGAACTTCTAGCTTTAGCAGGAAATTAATTATTGCAGCATACCAGCTACATGAAGCTAGGTTCTCGGCCACTAACTATCCTCTCTACGTTTCAGCTGTTTCATTCTCTTCTATTTGACCATTTTCTGCTACATTGAACAAGAAATCGATGTCCAATAACTTGCAATTTTTTTCAGCCAACAGTTTAGCAAGTCCCTGACCTCTTACCAGATTGGTGGGCTTCAGCTCTATGTTGAATTCTATCATTTTTGCAATCCATTTTGCTCTTTTTCCATCAGCATCAGGCTGCGTTAAGACATCCTTTATTGCAGCAGAAGGCACATATGCAACTATTTTGGAATGCAAGATGTATATTCTGAAAGCTTTCAAAGATTTGATAAGAGCATAAGCCTGCTTTTCAATAATATCATAGCTTAGTTCAGCATCCCTCAAATTCTTGCTGAAAAAGGCCACTGGATGCTCTTGACCTGCTTCATCTTGCTGCAACAGAACAACTGCGATTGTGTCCTTGGAGGCAAATGAAAACAAGTGAAACTCCTTGCTATAGTCAGGGCTTATTAAAGTAGGAGCTTGCATAATAGCCTTCTTAATGGAATCAAAAGATTTCCTTGCTGCATCAGTCCATCTTATCTCTGCTCCCTTTTTCAACATGGAGGTTATGTGCTTGACTAGCTCTGCAAAATTAGGAATGAACCTCCTTACAAAGTTGATTTTGCCCAGAAAAGATTGTATATCCTTCTTTGATCTTGGGAGAGCCAAGGCCTGAATTGCTTTGACTCTTTCTGGGTCGATTTGAACACCTGCAGCAGACACTACATGCCCCAACAGTTTGGCTTCTTCCAAAGCGAATTGGGATTTTTTGGGATTGAGTGAAATCCCAAACCTTCTACACTTCAAAAACACCTTTCTTAAATGATGTAAATGATCATGGTGGCTGTTGGAATAAACTGTTATTTCATCAAGGTAGATTAGCACAAATTTATCCTTTTCTCCCACAAAATCTATATCCATAGCGCGCTGAAAGGTGGCTCCAGCATTCATCAGCCCAAATGGCATTTTAGCATACATAAATGTGCCCCAAGGTGTGGTAAATGTTGTCTTCTCTTGATCATCTGGATGCACAGAGATTTGATTAAAGCCTGAAAATCTATCTATAAAAGACATTACTTTGGCACCTGAGACTTGCTGCAACAAATGCTCCATTTTTGGCATAGGATAATTATCCTTTTTGGAGCATTTATTTAGATTCCTGAAATCAACACACAGTCTGATTTCTCCATTCTTCTTCCTCACAACAACCAGATTTTCCACCCATTTAGAATATCTGAGAGGTACTATTATTTTAGCAGCCAGCAACTTTTTAATTTCTTTCTCCACCAGAGGAAGGAGCATAGGATTCATTGGTCTCAGCTTTTGTTTGAAAGGAATAGTGTCTTTTTCAAGCAGAACTTTATGCTTAATTACATTTTTTTCAAATGTTTTCAGATCGCTGTACTCCCAAGCGAACACATCAGCAAATTGCCTCATTAATTTTCAATATTCAGCACTTTGATCAGCAGATAGATTAGTGGACAGATTTATGAGTTTGGGCTGACCTGGACCTCCTATATCATGCTTGCAAACTTCAGACTGATCTTCTTTTTGGGCAGCTTTGTAAGGCACATCATTGTGGTCAAACAATCTCTCAAGAAGAATTAGACCCTTAGGGATATGGTTACTAGGAAGCTGGACTATGCTATTCTTGCCAATTTTATTTCTAAGTTGGACCTTGGGATCCTCTAACAAAGCATCATTATTTTGGTCAATATGCATTTCAGAGAACTCATCAATGACTTGAAGGAACCTATTTAACTCATCATCATCATCAAAAACCTTCCAATGGTGGACATTATCAGGCATAGAGGGTCTATACTTCATTTGTACCTCATAAACTAGTTTGGGAGGTGATGGAGGGATGAACAAACTAGTAGAGACAGCAAGGGAATCAGCAAGCTGATTTTGGGCTCTAGGAATATATGAAATGCAGAAAAAATCGAAGAACTCTTTGATTCTCCATACCTCATCTCTATAAGCTCTCAGCCTTGGATGCTTTGCTTGGAATATTTTATTTACTTGCTGAATTATCAGATCAGCATCTCCAAACACCTTCAGATTTTTTATTCCTCTATCTTTGGCTTCATGAAGGCCCAACAGCAGTGCTTCATATTCTGCTATGTTGTTTGTCACCTAAAAAACCAGCTTTAGAGACAATTGAACTGTTTCTTGTTGTGGAGATAATAGCACCACCCCTGCTCCTGCAGTCTCCTTGGTACATGCTCCATCAAAGAACATCTCCCAAATCTGACCACCTGTATCATGCTCAGCCTGAGCTGTTGGTTTCCTGATCTGCAACACAACCTTCTGAGACTCTTCTATTTGGAGAATGCAAGCTCCAAAATAAGTGTCCACTGCATATATGGGATGGTTTGTAGGATTCTTCTCATCACTAATGATATATGCCAGCTGTGCTTCTCTATACAACATCCTGCTTTCTCCTCCAAACACTGGAACAGTTTCATGAGATAGATCATTCTGCAATGTCCCTCCTAGTCTCTTAATCCACCCTCTAGACAACAACATACCAAACTTCGGAGGAACATCGGACACCACTATATCCATCATCATACTTTTCATGGGTAGCTGGGTTAAGGTAATGGCCAGATCCTTAATTAATCCAAAGCATTTTACCTTCCTTGAATCAAAAGAGAACGAATCATGATAAGGTCTAGTGATATCAAGGCCTAACTCTTCCATGACAGTTTTAGGCATTAGATTGTGGTTTGCCCCTGTGTCTAGCAGGCAATTGTGGAGGATTTTATCATGGATAGTTAATGAAACATAGAAAGATGGAGAACTATTATCAGCAGGTTCAATCATGGGGCTAAGCACACTAGCAGGCTTGTCATCTTGCAAATTGACAGAGTCAATAGAGGTTTGTTTAGATTCTAGTTCAAGGGCCTCAAGGATGGGTTTTCTGAATAATTCACTCTTCACCAATTCAGCCAGAGGCACGGATATTTTCAATTTCTGAATTTCTGACTCAAAACTAAAAGAAGGGAATACTTTATCAGCAGTTTTTACCTCTTGAACTGGAGCTTTGAGGGTGATAGGATCAGCTGCTGGTCTTCTTTGCCTGCTATTTAGTGGCATTGTTTGAGCAGCTGCTTCTTGTGCAACTCTTTCTTTGACATTCTTTGCATTGGATCTTAGATTATATCTTTGTTGCTGCTCACCAGATTGCAGAACAGCACCATTGTCCCACCTCTGACTGTTTTGCTCTTGCAGCAATGACTCTTCATATTCGGCCAATGTTAAAAATGCAGCGATGCCTTTATCCTCCAAGCAGTGAATTTCATCCTCATATTCTTCAAATTGTTCACCCTCCATGACTGCATTCTGAAAGGGAGCTTTTACTTTATGATCTTCTTTTGCTTCTTCACCCCTTTGCGTAATTTGTAGATGCTCATTTGCTTTTCTAAATGGGTTTGGATTTCTTGGAGCAAATGTGTTTTACTACCTTGTTTTGCCTGAAGTCTGCTCAACCTTTAACTTAGGAATTTCAGCAGCCAATGACTCGATCATTTTAGTCATTTTCTCTAATTTAGGCTCTGAAGTTGATGCAGGGGAAGAAGAAGCCTCACCTCTCAACCTTCTTCTATCAACTTGACTCTTTAACTTCTCTGCTGCAAAAATATTGGATTCCACCTCCAGGGCTGCCTCTTGCATATCACCCAGAGTAGCACATCGTCTTTCTCTCAACAATAAGCAGAAATCAGAGTCAAAATCATTGGCATATGTGAGTTTAGCAGCAGTGGGGGTAGGCTTTACCTCAGCTGGTATTTTACTATACATTCTATTAAATCTTTTATTGAAGTCAGGCAAAGACTCACCCTTTTCTCTTTTCAAGTTTCCTAACTCTGTATGATAATACAGCAAGTCCTTCTTATCTCCCCATTGCTTCAAAAATGCATCATCTAATGCTTCAATATCTGTTATAGATCTTTGGGGTAGTTCTCTAAACCACTTCCTAGCCTTTCCATCAAGGCTTTGGACAAAAACTCTCATCCATACATCATTCTCACTTATATCTAAATTATCAGCATAACTGTAAAAAGCTTCAAGATGTTCTTCTACTGTCACTCCCTCTGTTCCAGTAAATTTGGGCATATATTTTTTATATTCTCCTACAGGCATGGCATTTAAAGGCACAGGCAATACCAAAGGTCCATATCTAGCAGCAACAATCCTTTCAATCCTAGTAGGTGCTTGTTGTCCTGCCATGTTTGGAATATGTGGAAGAATACTAACAGATGGAGCAGCAGGAAATAATGTAATGGATGGCAGAGATATTGGGATGTTTTGGACAGTACAGGAAGCTTTGTTTGGACTGAGATTCAAAGGGGAACTAACTACACAAGGGGCCGAACTAATCTCTGAAGGAATTTCCTTATTAACAGTGCTGGGCTCTAAGACTTCAAGCTGTAATTCTTCAATTATAAACTCATCTTTCAGAGATAAATTGGAGTTTTTAGGCTTACCTGATCCTGATTCCCCTTTCTGCGATGATTTCTTCGATTTGACAACTTTCTCAGGGTCATGCAATGGTTCAGCTGGAGACTTCTGTGGATTTCTTCTAGTATGCCTCACAAACTGAGCCAGAACTTCAACGTGGAGTCACCAAAGGATGGTCTTCCACCAATGGAGTCGCCAGACAGAAGATTACAACCAATACTGTGTTCAAAACTTGTCTGTCATCAAAGCTTGAAACTATGTCGTTCTCCCAGGGAAGCTTGAGCTCCAATTCTCCTTTCCCCGGCAACGGCGCCAATTAATGTTATCACCCCAAGAAACTCACCTAGGTTGTATATCAGTGATGCTCAGGAACATTAAAAATTCAACAGTTTTGTTGGATAAAATGATGGATAAATGGAAGATGTGCAACACCTTTCAACCACCAACTACTCACAACTTTGAAGTAAAAGTGATGATGGAGAAGACTGATTGCACCAGCAGATGCACAAGGCTCTGTGATGGCCAGCTACAACCAGTTAGAAGGTCTGCAAGGCTACTATTCCATATACAGAGAGGATGACAGCTCTCTGGTACTAGAATAATAGCAACCTGCAAGCAATTTTCAATGAACCACTAAATTTTAACATAGAGGTGGGATGACAGAACCCTTTCAGATCCGAAAACCCATCGCAATCAGTGCTTGCCAGCATCCTTTGTATTTCTTCATATTTCACAATACACAAAAAACACGCCTGAAACCATTGAAAATGGCTCAAGCATGGATTTGAAAAAATATGTAATGGAGTGTTGTGTGGTCGTCGGGTCCAGCCATCGCAACGGCACATAACTTATGTTAAAGCCCTGCCCCTTTGAAAGCGCCGATGCGATATCGGCGACCACTGCAGACCCGATAACCTATCAAACAGAATTCAAAGTGCCAATAGCGATACGTCGATGCGATATCGGCGATCGCTCGTCGGCGAATAATAAGGCCCCTTTGGTAAGTCCTCCATTGCGATACGCCGATAGAGATATCGGCGATCGCTCATCAGCGATGTATCATGTCGCTGCCACTGCCTCCCCCCAACCTGCGATATGCCAACGCGATCTGGACCGTTGATCGGCCAAATCCAACGGCTGAGATTAATGCGGATGCATAAGCCCACGCTTTTGATTTTAATATGGTTTTTTGGGTATTTTCACCTCCCGATAGTGTAATTCTGCCCTCCAAAGGGCTTTTCTCTTACAATTTTTTTGATTGATGGGTAGCTTTTTGTCATAATTTGAGGATTTGAACCGCAAACATGGATCTTGGTCATGATTATAAGTATATTTGCAGCCTTTGAGAGCATTTTGAATCCATTTTTGATCCTTTTGCATAGCAAAGCTAACAGGCCCCAAAGCTGTCACCTCCATGCGGTTTGTGTAAAGTTGTTGGGAATGCCACCATAATTATCCTGAACTTCCCCATCTCAAACCTTTGGTTCATGAAACATTCCGTGAGTCAAATATCCCTGAATTCCATGTTAACTTGTCGGGTCCACCCAAGAAACTCGGAATGTTGCACACAAACCACCCTTCTTCCCTGTGTGATCATCATGGTAACTATTCCCATTGTTTCCCTCGTCTCGATGAATTTTGTGAATGCCTTAAAGCGCTTCTCGAATATGAGGCCAATCATAGTGGAATACCTACTCCTATACCCATGGATTCCATTACCTCTAGTAAATGAGAACAGCGGGACTCTGGTCCCACCATCGTGATCCCTCACCCTGATGTCAAGATGACAAACACCACAAGCCATATCCTTTACCTATCGTCATCCTTGAGTTTCTCACAGGCAAACCTTTCTGAGGTTTTTTCACACGCTTCTGTCAAATCCCTTTTGACAGAATCCCGGGTCTCAAGATTCGTAGATCCTCCATCTACCAGATCATCGTCTACCATTCAAGATGATGTGCATGTGAACCTTATTTCTCAGGTTGATGCACAAGGTAACGCCGTCACATCATGTAGTCAGTCTTCCTCCTGTCTGCCCATCTTCCTGTCTAATGAGGACATCATGGAAGCTATGTTAGAAGGAGAGACAAGTCATGGACATCATGGAAGCTATGGCAGAAGGAGAGACAAATCATGGATTTCACAATGGGAAAGTCCAGGAGGTAGGGAGGCATGACTCTGAATTATAACAACGCAATGGTAGAATGAGAGACTTAAGGGAATGCACACTTGAGTACTATAAGGGTCCAAGAGAGACTACTTCCTCTTGTTATTTTAGTGAGTCCTCTATGATAATCGGAATCTTGGTAGGGGTTTGAGGTCTCCCTTGTTTTATCTGGGTTCTCTTCCTTGTTTTGAATTAAAGAGGAGTTTGCCTCTGTCTCTTTCCCTTTGATTTGATAGGTGTACTTAGGGAAGTTAAAGTAGTGGTTTCCTCCTTCTCTATAGGCTTCGGAGACACCCTTGGTGATTCCTCTTCTTCCCTTCTCTATTTTTCAAAATTTTGTTCATCCTTCTATACTTCATTCTTTGTCTCATCTATTTTTGCCTCCTCTTTTTCATGCTCTTTTTCTTCCTCTCCCTCACTAGATGTAGGGCTTCTGTCATCCTCAATGGCTTGAAATTCATCTTCTTCCTTCATGTTTGCAAATGTTGACCATGTAATAAGAATTATCAAATTGTTTAGAGCCTCTTCCAAGATGTGTTTGAGAAAACCATGATGTGCTAGTTTCTGATGTTTCCCTTCTTATACCTTGATGCTCATGTCTACTATTGATTGTAACAAAAAGTAAGGTACACTAAGTATGTTATGAGAAGGTGTCTCCCCTCCAAATATTAGCTCATGGAGGAGTCTAAAATGGTACCCATACACTACATTGTATCTACCTTCACATGAAATATACTTGATGAGGTGATAATTTACTTCATTCCAAGGATATGGAATGCTTTCGCTTCTAGCCCCATTTTTGTCTTCAATTGGTTCTTCTCCTTCCAAGAAAAAACCCTTCTTGGCAATAGTGTTGTTAGTTTTGTCCTCTTTTGTTATCACCAAAAAATTGATCATCTAGCCTCAATTACTAGATGGATCGAAGTACACCATGTAAAGCCAATTTTACCATAGTAAAATTGCTTTCACTGTGAGAAATTACCTAATAAACCAACTTTGTTAAGTAATTTATAGTTAAACCCATGAAGAATAATTAAATAAATCACTATTTATTTGATTTTCTTCTAGGAATAATTAATTAAACCATTGTTCAATTATTATTCCTTGTCATATTTGACCCAATCATGAAAAATAAATAGATAAATCATTAATTATCTTATTTTTCTCTAAGAATAATTAATTAATCACTAATTAACTATTATTCTTTGTCAAATTTGACTTAATCCCTTAATAATAATTAAATAAATCATTATTTGTTTATTATTCCTTAACCAACTTCTTGAGATGATAAATAAATCATTTATTTAATTATTATTTCTAAATAAATGTTTAAATATTTTTTCCATCCTAACCAAATATAACAAAATGTTCCAAGTGGTTATTCCAAGAATGGGGTTAATAATTTTTTATTATTTCTCATTATTTGAGGATAACTCAATATTTTGCTATAAATAGAAGGGTTTTCCATTCATTATTCACTTTTTATTATTTCCGTTGTTGCACTCATTGTTGTAACTCTGATTATTTTCATTGTTGCACACCATTTTTGTTGGGTTTACACATTATAGAGGAGAGAGACTCTACACAAGCTGAAGACATTTGAGGATAGTCAATAACCCATCCCATGGAGGGGGACTAGTATCATTTATTTTTTCCCTTCACAGGTGTTATAATAAAAACTATTCATTGTATATATGGTTTCCATTGGATGATTGGAGTTATTACTATTTCTTTTTGTTGTTTAACTATGATTGTGGCATAGATCAAAAATTTGGTAGGTTTTGTTTCTATTAGTTGTTGTAGATCTACAATGTTTAGCAGCCGTTTATATTGTTGAGATTGTTTGTCATCCACAATCTTAAGTGGGTTCTTTTTGTACATCTTTGAGAAGAAAACACTACAACAAAATTGGCGACTCCACTGGTTTTATACTTCAGATCCAGAAACCTTGGTGACCATCAATTTTCAACTTAGTGTTTCTTATTTTTTCAATCTCTTAATGTTTCCTATCTTTTTAACCCTAGATCTATTAAATTTCTGACTTCCACAAGTTTTCTAGTCTTTTTCGCAGGTCACAAGAACCAGTTGCAATAGAGACAATAGTTTTTTCTGAGATTTACCGATCGGGAATCAAGGAGAAGAAATCATAATTTTTAGTCCAAAAAGTGTGATGTGGAGTCCAGAGTGCACCTTTCAGACCAAAAAGTGTGATCCCACTTGAAAATAGGTCAGTACCTGCGATTTTAGGGTTTCTGGGTTTTTATCAGATATGTTTCTGGGTTTTTTGAGAGTTGTATGTTGGGTTGTTTGACCTCTATCTCATTCTCTTAGGCCTTGATCTACTCTGATTTACTCGTTGAAGTGGAATTTAGCCCCCCTAGGGCTTCTAGTACACTTCCACCTTTATAGGAGGAGTTTAGCTGAGTGAGTAGTCTGAGTTTCTGCAACGCTTTCAGCCCTATTTTCCATATATAATCTATAAAGATAGGTTGTCACCATCCATAGTTTTATATTAAACCTTGTTTGGTCATTAGCCTTAGGGTCCCATCAGTTTCCCTAGGTGTTTCACCCAACTCCCTATCTTTTTGCAGTGATGTTCCTCTCTGGAGTTTTGTTGTAGCTGCACCACTTTCCAGTAGCCTAATGTCATTTGATCCCAGTCACACCGAAAATTAGATCTCTTGACCTTTGTAGTGTGTTTTCTGTCGATTTAGCCACCAACTAGCACAGTGTTTACACACCCAGTTTGGGTGGGGTTTAGTTTACTGTTTTGCTGTTCATTTTATGTTGTTAATTTCAGTTTATTTTCAGCAAGATTTTTTCTTTTTCACAAACACAATATGGGCTTAATCAATAAATACACTCACACACACAAGCACACCTTAAGTGAAGGGAACTTGGTTTACACCACCAAGCCAAGACTTAACATAATAAATTTATCTCCCCTCGTTGAGACAAAGGCATATTGTTTATCTCCCTTCACCATTTCCGTGTCACATGTGTGTTACCACCATTGCGCCCACAAGGCATTTGTCGCGGAAACTATTAGGCCTTCACCGCTAATTTCCACTTGGGCATATTGCCCCTCCCCATCATGTTTGAGTTCATAGCCCTCCGAGTCCCCATATCGACTCTTCTCCTAGTTCATTTGATACCGAGCCTCCTTCACCGCAAATCATCACCATGTCTGCACTCACAACTGGTGCACAAACCCAACCTGGTGTTGGCTCCAGTTCTATCCTAGTAGTCACATCAAGAGGAACAGTCATAGGAACCATTTTGTTAGCCCCCTTGCTGCCCTTTATGGCCAAGTTAAGTCTACCGGATTTGAGCCAACTGATAAACGACCCCATACACCATGATGCTGGTTGGCCTGCTATGTCGACTAAGCTTCCCTCAAACATCCCAAAGTTTGAGGGTAATGTGGGAGAGGATCCTACCAACCATGTCTGCTCCTTCCACATGTGGTATTCGTCTAACTCCGTTACCGATGACTCCATTTGTCTTTGGTTGTTCCAACACACGCTCACTCAAGACATTGCAAAATGGTAAGTAGACCAGCCCGCCGCATCTCTTTCTGTTTTCGCGACCCTTGCTAAAGTATTCCTCTCATATTTCCAGTTACCTCTCCAATATGACACTAGTACAAAGCTATTGACCTCATTTCGTCAGTCCTCCACCACTCGCCTTTCTGACCATGCTCAAGAATGGCGTTGAAGGAGGAGCACATGACGTGCCCCACCCCTTAAAGACCATGTCTATCTAGATTGATTTCTTAGGAGCCTTTTAGCACCCATTGGAAAAGATGTCACATCCCATTTTCCTCAAACCAAGGAATAAGCTCTCCAAACCTCTCTAAGATATGATATGATTTATGCGCAATCTGGTTATGTCTATACCGTCATTCTAGACCTTCCCTGTCCTAGAAGTGCCAATGCACCAGGGGAATCTCACGCCGTTGACCTTATCATTGGAAACCTTTCACATCCTTTGCCATATACTCAAGAAAGTTATGTCTATCTACAGGTGGGCACCAGTTCCTCTAACACTCATGCCCCTCCTGCTAGCAACATGTTTTCAGGGCCCCAACCTGTCTACCAAAACGTTGCTCCTCCTAATGCACAGTCGAACACTCCATCCCCTCAAGCATTAGTGTCGCAGCCTCTAATGCATCCTCAGCCCTAGCAACCACCACCCCCTCAAGGTCAAGTTTTTACATAGTAGAGTGATACCAATCCCCAAAATTCGAAGAAAAATAATAAAGGGAAGATTAACATGGGTAACCAAGGTAATTAGAGTAACCAACCTAGTGAACTCGATGGGAACCATCCTAGCACCAACAACTAGCAACAGGGTAGTCAGCCCAAGCAGAACAAGGTTATTCATATGAACAAGCCTTGTGCATGTTGTGGTGTACATGGCCACTATACACATGAGTGTCCTCTCTTACCCTAGATGCGCCAAATGTGGGAAGCTCAAGGAACTTCTAGAGGTCAACAATTACCTCAGAATCTTGAACCATATGAACTGGCAGTGCTTACAATTCCTTTCCCTCACCAAGGATTTGTTGTTGCTCAACCTCAGCTAGGTCAAGTAGCCCATATCCCCCACCCTTCTTGTCCTGGTGACTACCAGATCCTCATGATGAATTCTGATGAGGTTAATCCCTCTTATATCAACCTGCAAACTCAGTCATGTCAATATGACAAGCCATCGACTTCGTCCACCACTAAATCCAAAACCAAAGCATCTACTAAGCCTCTTATGACACCAAATGGTCCACTACATATCCCTCAACCAAAATTTGAGGCAATTCCCAAGATCCCAAAAGGACCATTATGTTGTAACATGACTTCTAACCGAGTTGCCCATACATATGGTTTAATAGATGACTTGGCGCAATCACCTGCGGCCATGTCGATGCTGGAGGTATTCCACTTGTGCCTAGCTCAAAAGAAATCTCTACTAACTTCTTTGGGCACAGTAGATCCTTCTGACGATCGTTTGATTGTCTTCCCAGTTGATACATCAGAACATCCCCCATTACCTTCATTTGTTGCTTTCCAGATACCAGTCCGAGTATGTAATGCCATCATCTCCTAATGCATTATTGATGAAGGTGCATCTACCTGTGTGATGTCCATTTCCATTTGGAAACAACTTAAGTCACCTAAGATGTCCCCATCCACCATCACTTTGCGTGCCTGGGACAGTCATTCCACCTAGCCTCTTGGCATGTACTGCAATTGTTCAGTGACTTTCAGGAAAGATTTTCCATGTAGACATTGAGGTTATTGATGCTCCATTAGATTACAACATTCTCTTGGGTCGTATTTACACATATGCCATGTCATCTGTCACATCTGCGGTTTTCCGCAAGATGTGATTCCCCCATGAAGAGAAGATTGTCACCATCAATCAGTTGACATACTATGAGCCGATATCAATGACCTCCCCTAAGTCCTTTATCCCGTCGATGTCTAATAAGTAGTCTTCAACTCCTCCCACTGGTGTTTTACCTGGAGTCTACACATATTCCTCATTGTTGGGCGCTTTCCTTGGTCCTGCCCCTCTCATCTCAGAGCCTAAGTCTATGAGTGTTTGCATGTTACAGTGCCACGTGCTGCTCTCAAGAAGTCTGGTACATCTTATCAACAAGGTGAGCCCTCTGGATCCACCCGCACAGGACCTCCTCTGTTTTTGGGTGCCTCTCCTATGTTTCTACCATGAACTCTTCCTCCAGGTCTCAACCATCCAAGAGCTATTCCGCCGGGACAGTACCCTGTAGGCCATATAACTTTCTTATTCCCCCCTCCAGGAGTATTTTCTGTCCCTATCACGGCTTTATTGGTCCTTCCTAACATGATTTTGTGGATCCCAGTATGGTACATCGATCCTCCTACAAGCAATCCACTTGGTCAACTAAGACCTTATCATGCTTTGACGCTAGTTCAACTGGTCCTAACACCCCCTATTGCTGCCTCAGTTCCATCACAACCCCAACAGGAACCCACTCCCATTGTGCAAGCATCCGGACAAGGGAGGAAGAGCTAAGAGGAAAGAACCTAAGGACAAGACTCTGCCAACTTCTCCATCCCCTAAGGCCCCAAAGCCGTCACCTCCATGCAGTTTCTGTAAAGTTGTTGGGAATGCCACCAATAATTATCCTGAACTTCCTCATCTCAAACCTTTGGTTCATGCAACATTCCGTGAGTCAAATATCCCTGAATTCCATGTTAACTTGTCGGGTCCACCCAAGAAACTCAGAACGTTGCACACAAACCAACCTTCTTCCCTGTGTGATCATCATGGTAACTATTCCCATTGTTGCCCTTGTCTCGATGAATTTCACGAATGCCTCAAAGCGCTTCTTGAATATGAGGCCAATCATAGTGGAACACCTACTCCTCTACTCGTGGATTCCATTACCTCTAGTAAACGAGAACAGGGGGACTCTGGTCCCACCATCATGATCCCTCACCCCGTTGTCAAGATGACAAACACCACAAGCCATATCCTTTACCTGTCGTCATCCTTGAGTTCCTTGCAGGCAAACCTTTCTGAGGTTTCTGCACATGCTTCTGTCGAATCTCTTTTGACAGAATCCCACGTCTCAAGATCCGTAGATCCTCCATCTACCAGATCATCTTCTACCATTAAGATGATGTGTATGTGAACCTTATTTCTCAGGTTGATGCACGAGGTAACGTCACCGCATCATGTAGTCAGTTTTCCTCCTTTTCGCCCATCTTCCTGTCTGATGAGGACATCATGGAAGCTATGTCTACCCCTAATTACCCTTGCACTTAGGCAAGGGGGTATATTTTTGGAGGATTCTGAAAGCCATTTACTTGCTAATTCTCCTAGTGCACTCTACCTCAAGAAATGTCTCTCATAGCACATCCTTTTGATTTGCGTTTCTTTATTTCTGCCATGAAGTTAGGTAAATTGCATCATCTCATCCATTGTCTTTTGCACCTTTTAGATGGATCCATCATCCACACCATATACCGGTCATGTAGAGAGTGTGAGTCGCTTCTCCCAGAGTCTAGCCTCAGTAGCCTCATCCATTTTTACCCCCTTGCTTATGTTAGTCCTTTCAAATGGTGTGTACATTCGATCTGCCACTAATAATCAAGTCTATTATGATGCAATGATAGGTTTGTTTGTTGGTGCGCTTGCTCATCGCATCCTTCATCTTCATGTTTATTTAAATTCCTTGCTACTTGTCATGCAATTGAATGGTGTGTATCATGTGTAGAACCAAATCCTATTTAGAAAATATCTATGAGTTAAGATGTTAGTACGTGAATTTGAAACCATTACTTTCAGTCATGTTCCTAGAGACCAAAATAACTATGTAGATACCATTGCAAATAACATTCTAGATTAGCATTTATCACATGTATACCACAAAAGACAACCATAAACAAAACACATGGCAAACCATCATCATCATACAAAATGCATAATCATATTATGTATCGTGTAAGTGTTTGGAGCCCCAAAGCTCTAAATACACCAGACATGCCCATAACATGTTACAAAAAACAAAACCAAAGGGACCCACATCTCCCCACATCTAGTCATTATCTGATAGTTCCCGAGCCAAAGGCTCTACTCCAGCTGCACGTAGATCATGTACTGCCTGACCAGCCATCATCGTGTGCCGCATGATACCTCGCCACTCTAAGGGTAGGTCGGTACACTAATATGTATATCGATCATCTAAATCATGCCATCTGTGCTCTGAAACTCCATTCAAGAGTACCTCAAATCTAGGATGTATATCAGCGAGTAACGCACTCTCCTCTCAACCCTAACATGATCAAGATGTTCCCCGATATACAGTCCCAGGTGTTGTGGCTCGCCTTGTATATCCTGTTGGTTTTATGGTGCTATGTCTGAAAACCACATATTTTACACTCAGAACCATATACATGTGATAGAAATATGAAATGCACCACAAAATAACAACTTAATACTTACCGTCTGGTCCCCATGCTCGCCCAGGCGGAAGTGGAAAGTCAGGATCCCCCTGATATTTCATCCCACTATAAGGGTAATCGTCAATGTAGAGGTGCATCTGATCCCAATGTGCAAAAAACTTGGGTTGGAACACCTGTCTGAATCCCGTGCCTCCTCCTCTCTGCAGTAGCTACCCCCAATGGCACATCCCAGGTTCCTAAGGGTGCCCATCTCGAATCTGTACATGAGGAAGGATGGTGGGTATCTTCTCAAAGAAGAATGCACACAATACTGTACCAAAAGCACAGTCCTGCCTCCTGCATAGACTTAACTATCGTTTCACCGACGACAGCATCATCTCGGCCCACCCATAGTAGGTCCTAGCCAAAACACTCTCAACCAGCATCATCTGCCCACCAGTGATGTGGTGGAATGCATGGCTGCCCAAGACCCGTAGCATAGCTGTGGAAACAACCTATGTCTCTAGCCGGTCTAAATCACCAATCAGGATAGTCATGCCCTTCACATGCACATCCTATGGACAATGGCACTCCACAAACTTTGTAATGTTCCTCCCACAAGGAAACACCAGATGGATATCCCCCACCACTCTGAGGGGAGGGAGTCCAGTGAAGAAATAAATATCCTGTAATGTGAGCTCAATATTGTGCCCCTGCATGACAAATACCTCATGGTCTAGATCCCAATAGCTCACAATTCTCAATAGCAAGGGCTCACCTGCCCTCATCAATGGGTTCTCTACCAACTTGAGAACCCCATAATAAGCCAATGCCCCTTCAACCCCCTAATCCCTCTAAATCTCAACTCAAAGGGTATCCAAGTCTCATTCACGCTAGTTGATTTTCAGCTCTACCATGCCTACAAAACACCACATGTCTTGTCAGCTGAGAGAAGAAAACACTGGTCTACACTGATCAACCTACAGCCCCCACCAGGCCAGCAAACCACCCTCTTTTCAGCCCCAAATCATAGTTTTCTACCCAGAAAGTTCGAGATCATAGATTTTCACCTATTTCTTGCAAGCAAGATCATACTTTTGGGCCGAAAATTGTGATGTGACTGTGAAGAAGAGAAGGGGTCTCCCAGGGAGCTGTTAGGTGCCACAAATCAGGAAATAAACCAATGAAATTGAAGAGATGAGTAAGGACACCTACCTAAAAGTCATAAATCCTGCTTCTGATGGTCGGTTTGTTCACCATGATCTCCAAAATATTTAGGGCCTTTTCCTCCTCTCCAAATTCACCACAGCTCACTTAGTAAATGAATACAAATTGGAGGGAAAATGTCCTTTCATAGAAAATCCCACATTTTTTCTGTCACCCATTGCGACCAAACCATAGCTCATTTTGACAAACTGTCAACACTGTTGGAAATCTCTCATCGAGTACTATAGTGGGTCTTCCTCCATTTTTTATTATTTGACACTTCACCAGGAAGTTATTTTTCCAAGAAGGGTCACTTCGTCGCCGCTCAAAATCGAATTTCTTCATAAAGCGACACTTGTATTTTGAATTCCAACTCCTCTCAATACTTGTCGTAACATGTGTCAATCTTCATTATGAGTAACCATCATTTACTCATGTTTTCATGGTCCCCACCAGACCTATTCTGTGTGGCAGCGTCATTGAGTCACCCTTGTTCATAGCATTCGCGATGAGTCACCCTTACATCCATGGAGTCTGTTTCACGTCCCATTATATCATGTCACAGTATTCCATTGATATTTGCCTATCGGTCATCTTGTGTTGCTCATTTTGGCCTCTAGTCATAGTGTCCCCATCCCCTTTAGAGTTGAGTCAATTGATGTCAAGTCAACCATGCACTGTATGCTCTGACAAGGGAAGTCATTTGTTTGTCCCTCAGTCCCACATTTTCCATCATCCTTGGTGTCATTCCATCAGTCGCATTACTATTTTCCCTCATGCCTTATTTGAGGATCCTCATCGCCTCACCTATCGCGGGCCGTATTCTGTCGACATCAGCTCATTTATTCCATAAGAACGGCCTAGAGGGTGGTGTATCGTGGTTCCAGCTTCCATTCTTGTTCGGCACCCTGGATCGAGAAGACGGACTCATTATTTCCCTTTGACTTGGTTGTTTCATGTTCGTGATTCATACACTTGATGGTCCAGTGATGCAACAGATTGTACTAGTGATTCCTGGGTATGTGTGACATGTTGTAGACCTCATGAGGGGGTGGCTCTTCAGGTAGCCCCCAACATGCCCAAATTAATTCTTATTATGCTATAGCCTCAGATGTAGTTCCATAGATTTTATGGGTTCAGTTCCTACCGATCATAGTGTTCATAGACTGCATGTCTCCTTCAGATGATCCATTTAGTTTTACAGAGCCCTTCCCTATTCAGCAGGGCTTCTTCAGTTGTTCTACCCTCCCTCCCACCCATTTTTTGAGGGAAGGGCCATTATATCTCATTTACTTAGATATTATTGTATGCATTTGTGGCTCATGTTTTTAAAGGTGCATTATGTATATGGGACACATTGTATTATTTTCAGGCTCAGTTATGCCACCATGCCATGTACCATTCAATATGTACTTCATTGCTCAATTTTATATTTTTGAGTGCACCATTATTTTTGTACTAAGTTATCTCGGTGGGTATAGTTATGCCTCCCCCGCCTCATTGAAGTCTAGTACCACAACATAAAAGGAGACTTACATTTGTCTCGCCCCCTCTGTCCCTATCCTCTCTCGCTTCAACTTTATTGGTCTCTCTCTCTCTCTCTCTCTGACTCCACTGTGTTTTCTAGTTATTGTGTATTTATAACGTACTTCAGTCATACATTTTTCTCCTAACACCTGTACGTTGGGGGGCAATCTGTTATCACCAAAAAATTGATCATCTAGCCTAATTTACTAGATGGGTCGAAGTACACCATGTAAAGCCAATTTTACCATAGTAAAATTGCTTTCACTGTGAGAAATTACTTAATAAACCAACTTTGTTAAGTAATTTATAGTTAAACCCATGAAGAATAATTAAACAAAGTACTATTTATTTGATTTTCTTCTAGGAATAAATAATTAAACCATTGTTCAATTATTATTCCTTGTCATATTTGACCCAATCATGAAAAATAAATAGATAAATCATTAATTATCTTATTTTTCTCTAAGAATAATTAATTAATCACTAATTAATTATTATTCTTTGTCAAATTTGACTAAATCCTTAAGAATAATTAAATAAATCATTTTTTATTATTCCTTAACCAATTTATCGAGATGATAAATAAATCATTTATTTATTTATTATTTATAAGTAAAAGTTTAAATATTTTTTCCCTCCTCACCAAATATAATAAAATATTCCAAGTGGTTATTCCAAGAATGGGGTTAATAATATTTTATTATTGCTCAGTATTAGAGGATAACTCAATATTTTGTTATAAATAGAAGGGTTTTCGATTCATTATTCACTTTTGATTATTTTCATTGTTGCACTCACTGTTGTAACTCTGATTATTTTCATTGTCGAGCACCATTTTTGTTGAGTTTACACATTATAGAGGAGACAGACTCTACACAAGCTAAAGACATTTGAGGATAGCCAATAACCCATCGCATAGAGGAGGGGGACTGGTAACAATTATTTTTTCCCTTCATAGGTGTTATAATAAAAATTATTCGTTGTATATCTAGTTTCCATTGGATGATTTGAGTTAATACTATTTATTTTTGTTGTTTAACTATGATTGTGGCATAAATCAGAATTTTGGTAGGTTTCGTTTCTATCAGTTGTTGTAGATATACAATATTTAGCAACCATTTATATTTTTGAGATTGTTTTTCATCTACAATATTAAGTGGGTTCTTTTTGTACATCTTTGAGAAGAAAACAATACAACATATTTTCTCCACTACAATCCTAGGGGGAGTGTAGTTATCCTGCTAATACTCTCAAGGGTAATTGTTACTGACAAACCCCTCACTACAGCAGTGGCACTGGCTCTAGCTAGAGGTATGAGTGACATTGCAAATTCCCTAGCCACATCATCATCGTATCCCCTCAGTAGCTCAAAGAACCCCATCCATTGATGCCTTGTAAATATTTCTATCATAGGAGGATGCTGGTGTATTATGGTTGTGCTTGTGGGCTCTCTTTTGTTGAAACCCCCTGTCATATTTTTTTGGAAATATTTTTGTCTGAATGAGGTTTGGGTGGCTATAGTTTAAGAACTTTTGTAGGTGATGAGGGTTCAGAGTTTACCCTTTATTAACTTTCACAGAAATCTGTATATCTCTATGTGTACTGCAAATACTTAAAAGAAATGAGGATTTATTCCTTTTTTTCTTCCTACAAATGAAAAACACATACGGTATGGCACCTACCTTCCTTTGCTATGCTCTGGTGATGAAAATTCTTGAATTGATGGCCCTCAGTGTCCACCTATAACACTGTGTGATAGTTCTCCATGTATCCTATATCTTTCCTGTAGTTTCCTGTAGGTGCTCTTATTTCCTGTAGGTGCTCACTGCAGGGAGGCCGAGAGTAATTCTTTTCCTTCGATGACTCCTCAGGGTTACCTCTGCCTTTAGATTGTCAAAATAACCAATACTTCGCATGGGAGTCAGTAATTATTTCTATTTGTGGATTATTTCGTTGAGTGATTTATTGGTTGGTCAAGTACAAATACCTCCTTTTGGACCGTTGTTCCCACTACAAGCTCATCATACCACCTTTCCTCGTAATCATCTCCCACTTCTATTCACTGTAGCTTAACCACTTTTTCGATTCATTCCTTTTTTTTTATGTCACCTTGCCACGTGTGTAGTTGACTAACCCTTTACTTTTCATTATCCGACTGAGGGTGGCCAAGTTAACTGGTCACCTTCTCTTATAAAATAAACTTCCTACATATTCCTACAGTTTAATCATATTCATACCTATGAGGGAGTATTTTTGAGATGATATACCTGTTGGTCCTCTGCCTTGTTGATGCATGCTGGAAAGTGGTGTCAATTTGTTGTTCTTGACCTAGTTACATATTGTCAACTGTTTTTTTTTCTTATTTTGTTGATGGTTTTTTATTTGATGATGTACAGGTGTTGGTATTTTTTTCTGCTGATCTTTGGAGGAGCTTCCTTATTCCTTTAGTCATTGTGATGAAAGTGGGTTGAAGTTGTTGTGGTCTTTTTTGTGGAATAGGCTGCTACAACATGTCCTATAGCTACCTTTTTCTTGAATCTCTTCTTCTTTTCTCTGCTCTGAAGTTGAATGGGTATTGGAATGAGTGGGAGGTGTGGTTATGGAGTGGTAGGTGAGGTAGGTTGATGTTGACATGCCCCTTTTTATTTTCATTTCTCTTTTTTTCTTTTTCATATTTTCTAACTTGATTTTTTTCTAATGGACACAGGGGTGACATGGTCATGAAGGGTGTCAGTTGAGGTGTGGTGAATTCAATGGATCTTTTCATATTCTAAAACAAGCCTATATCACCATTTTTCTATTGGATTACGCTTCCTATACATTTTCAAGACCTCCTATAATACCTATAGGAAACTTCTGTAATAATTACAGGAAATCCTATAGAAAACACAAAATTGCTTGGAATTGGAATTTGGAGTAGAGTATGGATGGAAGAACATGGGAATTATGGAGGAGATGAAATGGATGAAGGAAAACATAGTTTTTTGTAGGGATTTCTTCCCTCTGTATCCTACTCTCATCATCTTCTTGCAAACTTAAAAAAATAGAAATGTTATAAGTGGCAGGCGTGAGGTCCTTGCCATCATTTTTGTATCTGTTTTTCTTTATTTTATTTTCCCTTTTTTTTGAAAGACAACTAGGCTGCCTCGAAGGAGGTTTTCATCCTTGTTACCTACCTTAGTTCCCTCAAAAGATGTTTTCACACAAAAATCTTTTTATTATTATTATTATTATTAATACTCTTGGGCTGCCTTCAAGAGGTTTTAAACCCAAAAGTTGGACTCGGGTGCCTCATGAAGGTTTTCACCTGGGTCTCTTTATTTTTTTTTAAGAACCTGGTGAGGTGGAAGCTGAGACTCCTTCAATCACCATCACTACCTTGTTGTTGCTACTGATGAATTCTTGCTTTGATAAGGGATTTTTGTAGAATTTTAACTTGTACCCGTTAACAAGAAAAGGGATACCTTCTGCATCGATGGTTATTTTTTGAACAATGCCATTATCATGGCACTTCTCTATCACATATGGTCCCAACCATCTGTTCATTAACTTTCCTTTGCAATCTTTGTATCGGGGGTCATATAGTAAGGCCGAATTGCCATCTTGAAACAGTTTTTCTTTGATATTTTTGTCATGCTATATTTTCCTTTGTACTTGAGTAACTTCTGTGTGTAGGAGGGCCTACATCCTAAATTCATCTAACCCATTTAGCTAGAGCAATCTTTCCTTTTGTGCCCTTGTGACATCAAGATCCAATTGTGCTTCCATCCTTAAGGTGTTGTATTCAGATTCAATGGAAAGAAGAGATTTCTTCCCATAAACCAGCTTAGAAGGAGTGAAGCCAATGGTGACCTTCCAAGTAGTATTGTAGGCCCAAGTGGCCTCCACCAGTCTATCTGCCCAATCCTTTATGTTGCTTATAAACACTTTGGTTAGAATCCTTTCCAATGCTTGGTTGGTGACTTCTACTTTCCCATTAGCCTATGGGTGGTAAGGGGTGGACTTTCTGTGCTTGATTTGATGATGGCTTAATAGATTCTCAGTCATGTGGGATGTAAATTGGTTGGCTTGATCAGTGACCAACTCTCTAGGGTATCCAAACTTGTAAAAAACATTCTCCCTCAAGAATTCATCCAGTTTTTCTTCTATGTATACTTTGACAGCTTTGGCTTCAGCCCAGTTTGTTAAGTAGTCGATGCACACAATGATGTACTTCTTATGTCTGGATGGAGGGTCAATGGACCCGATGAAATCCATGCCCCACTTGTCAAATGGCTCGAAATTCACTTGAGTTTGTAGAGGCATTTCATCCCTGGGGGTAGGTTTCCCCATCCTTTGGCTCCAATCACACTGGCTGGTATACCTTTTTACATCTTGGTGGGCGAGTAATATCCAGCTTGTAGTACCTTGAATGTTGTCCTTTTGGATGCAAAGTGACCTCCACAAGTCCCATCATGACAGGCCAAAAGGATGTCAAAAGCTTCCTCTTCCCTAACACATCTTATAAGAGATTTCCCCATGAATTTGATATATACCCATCTAGATTTCCCCCAATCCAAGTGAATGGGGCGCTTTTTCTTATGGTTCTTCTCTTTTCCTTGGAGGAAAAATTTGCAGGGAACTGTGTAGATACTAAGTAGTTTTCTATGTCAGCAAATCATGGAGAGAGAACTAAAATGGTGAATAAATTGTCATCTGGTAGCTGGTCATCAACCATTCCTTCCTCACCTGCAGGCAAATTCAGTATGGATAAAAAATATGCAACTAAATTCTCTCTATCAAGATTATCAATAATAGTTAGATCAAATTGTTGCAATAAAAGTAACCATCTAATAATCTGAGCAATTACATCAGGCTTGTTCATCAAATATTTAATGGCAGCATGGTGGGTATGTACAAATGTCTGGTAACTAGTGATGTAATGCCTAAATTAATTCAATGCATGGACAACATCTAGGAGATCTTTTTTAGTTACTATGTAGTTTAACTCGGTTTTGGATAGGTTCATTACAAGAAAAAAGGACATTGGTGAGGGGAAAAAAATGTCACCGTAAGCTCATTAGTGATGGTCAAAAGAACATTCATCACCAAAAATTGAACGTCACTAAAGGTGGCATCACCAAAAGTATAGGTGTTGTAGTGACATACAAAGTCTGTCACCAATAATGATTTATAATGATGGATAGCGACCGTCACCATTTCATATGAGAAATGGTGACAGACTATAGCATCCGTCACTAAAAACTGAACATCGCCAAAGGTGGCGTCGCCAAAAGTATAGGTGTTGTAGTGACATTCAGAGTTTGACCAATAATGATTTATAATGACGGACAACGACCGTCACCATTGCATATGAGCAATGGTGACGAACCATAGTCTCGGTCACTAAAAACTGAACGTCACCAAAGTTGGCATTGCCAAAAGTATAAGTGTTATGGTGACATCCAAGGTTCATGACGAATATTGATTATAATGATGGATAGTGACCGTCACCATTTCATATGAACAACAATGATTTATTCTAATGGATCTTTAATGGCCGTCACTATTGGTGCATATATATGGTGACGTTCGTTGACCATCACCAAAAGCTGCATTGCCAAAAGTATAGGTCTTTTAGTGACATTCAAGGTTCGTCATGAATAATAACTATAATGGCGAACAACGACTGTCACCATTTCATATCAACAACAACGATTTATGGTTATAGACCTTTGAGGGTCGTCACTATTGATGGATATATATAGTGGCGTTCGTTGACCGTCACCATTTCATATTTTTGGTGAGGGTTGAAAAATGTCAGCAAAGCTCATTGGTGATGGTCAAAAGAGCCTCCTTTACCAAAAATTGATCGTCGCCATTCCATATGGATGTCAGGGCACAATGGAATCGAACCAACCTCCTGCTTGTAAAGCAGGTGCTCTTCCATTTGGCTACACCTTTTAAAGAATTATACTTTTAAAAATTAGACCTTGAAACTTCATAAATTGTAAATTCTACAACTTTTAATAAATTAAAGTCTCGACAATATTTTATTAAGCAAGAAAAGAAGCATCGAAGCTGCAGGTCTCTACCTTATGGTTATTGAAGTTATGAAAAGTGGGCGGAGGGAAAAATAGTTATGTATAAGAGAATCAATATGTTCAGTTGAATAATCAATTAGAAGTGAAACTCTGAAGACATTTATAACCTATAAATGACCTATAACTAGCAAATGCACCAAATATTGAAAAGGAAATGGCATAAGTGGATAGCATATTGAAGAAGAGGAGGTAGGGACTTGGAACCCTTGTACATCTTGGCATGCCTTAGCACTTGACACATCTTAGCTTGTTTGACATGTCTTCGTACTATCTGGCACATGTTAGCATGCCCTAGCATTCCAAAGCACACCTTGGCAGTCATGACCTCACAACTAGCATTACATTTTTCCATGACTTGGGAACCTTACATTCAGTAAAACACCTTGGCACTCCCTGGTTGTCATACCCTATGTTATCCTCCACAATGTCCTAGGCTGATGAGGAGATCAATGGAGGTAACCACATACCAAGCTTTTAGTTTGATAGCTAGCCCTACCAAACCAAAGAGGGCTCTCTCTATGAAATCACAGCCAAGAGATGACTGGAATGTAAAGGATTTTAGGCTAAATAGTTAGGCTGAGGTGGGTTTTTGGAAAATTTAGGGACTTGGAACTCTATCCACCAGTGTCTTGTCTAGCAGGGACTTTGTCAAGGAGGCAAGGACTTGGAACTCTATCTAGGATAAAGAACCTAACATGCATGACAGAAGCTCCCTAGAATAGATTACCTCCTACCTAGAAGAGTGTCCCCTGCTCAAAATATAAAACCCTGCTCTACTGTGCCCTTTTCTTAAAGATAAATTTGTGCATAAAATAGTACTAAGAAAAACACCTAAATTAAGAAAAGTGAGGATCTAATTCAAACTATAAAAGTATACTAAATATGGCTCTATATAATTTTGGGAAATAATTGACAAGCATGCTTGCATACAACAACCATAAGATGCCTAAAATCGATGCGCTTCTTTCATCGTTGCTATACCCTCACAGCAAAACTGGAATCTGTAACATGTAACCGAAGGCTGTATGCATCTGTTGGAGGTGTAGATTGAAATGATCTTTTGAGATGAAGTACTATTGAAGGAGAAACACCTTCAAAACAATAGATAAATTCTACTGTGAATTCAACCCATTTTCACACAAACCAAGGTTGTTACTGGGTACACTTCTTCGCTGAATGGAAACTGCAATGTATTGCAGTGCTGTTAAAAAAAAACACCTTTAGTGCAACACAGATAAAAATCTAACAGATATTTGTCACTGTGGCCTCAGTTGTAGATGATCTCATCAATACAGGTAACAGCTTTGATAATTGAAAAAACAAGAGGTGAGCTACATAGATCATTTGAAATGACAGATTTGGGCATACTTTATTATTGATTAGAAGTGTTAGCATAGAAAATGCAAGGTAGCCTATTGCGTCTTTATGTAACAAGCCAAGGATGCAAAGAAATGCATAAAATATTAAATAGCATGGTATAAGTTGATTGCAGTTTCTTTTGAAATGAGAATGGAATTCTACTTGTGCGGGTTCTAATCTAGTGGGTATAACTTTAAATAAGGAACTGATAGCTATGGGGTTGGAATTGTCTCACAATTCATGCAAATTCCCAAATTTGTTCACTAGAAAGAGGAACAAACATCTTTGCAATAGATTCAAGATCCTTTAATAGCTGTGGAGGAATTCAGAAATTTTAGATCATCATCATCTCTTGGATTGGTTCTCTTGTAAAAGAACACACTTTTTCTTTGGAGCTACTGGAGACTCTTTTGATGCACTTTGATCTTCGGACGTGATTTTTGATCTTGTCTTGGAGATGCTTCTTGAAGATGGATGGATATATTTCATGATTATCTTGTAAGTTTTTTTTGTTTTTGATGAAATATTTCTTTCAAAATGTCTAATGTATGTAATTGCTGCAACTAAAGTAAATACTCTTGTGCCATAATTTTGTTTAAGAAATTTTTGGAAGCTATTTGGTTGGTTCTTGTATATATTATTCATGGTATAACATGCAATGAATGTTCCAGGTGATGAAATGTTATTTTTATTCATGAAACTCCATGCTCTAATAGTAGTTAATTATTGAAGGTTGGTAGCTAGGACATCAACTTTTAACCTCCTTGAAGGAAAAATTAGCAAATCTAAAGCATCGAGGACTCCATAGCCCAAAGAAGAAGGCACTAGTCCAAGCCATTTGGTGATCAAACCTTCTTTTCTCCATAAATTCTCCTTTCAAATTTTCAGTCCTCTTTTCTTGAATAGCTAGGCTAGGGCATAGTGTGAAATCCTCAAGAGAGTGAAAAGGTGGATTTCAGGAACACATACCCCAAGTTTGGTGGTCATCTCTTGAGTTTCATCCATAAAAATATTTTCCCTAGGTGTGCCCTAGAAGGGAAACCTTAGCTTGCATTCCTTTGATTTGGGGACTTCTTTGAGGGTTGTATGAGCTTAGTATTCATTGGAATAAATCTTAAGAAACCCTTTCTCCTCCTTGCCTTGACTGTGGAAGCACTTCTTCACATGATTATTCATAAAACCCTAGGTCTTGTGTAAGTTTCTTCTAGGTCTCTTAGAGGGAGCATAATACATTTTAAAGCCTCTTATCATCACATACTATCTCCCTTGAGACGTCTTACCTCATCACCTAGTACCATAAACCCTAGAACATCAATCAAAGGTGGTTGTATATCTATCGGGACTCCTCCCACTGGTGAAAGTCCATAAAGAGTAGGGGACACTGGCTGTGGTGACAATGGTCCTTTATCCCATTGTTATCACTTGGTCTAGCTCTTGTCCTATAAGGTTTCACTCCTTAGGCTTGCTAGATTGTGTGGTAACATGTGAAAAGTGGGTGATTTAAGTAGTGGAGGGAAATCAAAGTTGAAAAATGTTGTTGAGGGACTATATTTCTTGAAGCTTTCCTTTTGGGTAAAAGAAGATATAATAATGTGAGCCTTCAAACCTTTCTTCTTAAATTTCTCTAGGTGTGTTGATTTGTGTAGCTTGGGAGGTACTCCCACAAACCTAGCGTACTATGTTTGGGAGAAGTTGACCCACAAAGGTCTTTGTGGGCAGTGTACCAAGCAGTGGTTTTTGTACCCAAAGATGTGTGTGCGAAACCAAGTGGAGAGTTATTTTTTTATTCATTGATTGCATGAGGGCACCCTTAATGGAGAAAAGGGGACCTAAGGCAAAAATGAGGTGTCTGGATCAAATGGGGGACATCTTATTTCTTATGTTAGTTGGGGTTCTTGTCAACAACGTCAAGTCAACCTAGGCTTGAGTGGTGCCCCTTGAGGGCTAGTCGTTGCTCTCATGGAAAACTACAAGTAGAAGTGGATGAGACCTCATTTGATCACATCACAAGTGCATTTCTTCTCAAGCAAAGGCAACCACTGGCCTCAGGAGCTGAGCTTTAAAGGAGGAAAGAGGACGATTTAGGTTTTGTTCATCTCATGTTCTGGTACAGGTAAAGGAGGCAAGTTGGTTGAGATTTTTGAGAAAGGTTCTATGATCAAGAGACTACCCTTTTGTGCATCCGAACTGTGGAAAAGTTCTAAGGAAAGGGCTGAAAGTTCTATGAACCTGAATTGTGGGTAGGTCATGTTGCCTCCACCTATAGAAGAGGGTCGATACTCCCTTATGTGGCTATGTGTGAGTTCAAGCGGCCTTATAGCATGTTGTGTAGGGTCCGAGCTGATTTACAGTGGAGCGAAGTATAATTAGGGCTAACAATGTGCTAAGTTCAGGATGGTAAAGTGAGGGTTGGGTTCCCATGGATAGTGCATAGGTGTCAAGGAAACAAAACCTAGTTTCTTGTTGGCTATGCAGAGGTGGCAAGAAGGAAGTGTGGCTAGGTCCTTGAGGAGAAGAAGTGTTGGGCTGATGTCAAGGTAGTTCTGTTCATAGGAGTTCGAACAACAGTAAAATGATGCCCTAGTGACCATGTTTTAGAGTGATAATGTCACTATGGTAGCAACCCCTTGCAGCCACCAGATAGCTTGATATGCCACCATTCTCTGCAACCTAAGCCTCTTATTGTGTTTCGTTTCCCATTTGTTATGATTGTATGTTTGAAGGTGGGCCTTCCAACCCCGAAGGTATGGGCTTTCATTATGTAATTGGGTGCTTATGCTTGCTTTTCTTAGGCACATTTGGACATGGATTAGTGGGGGCATTTAATTGAAAGAATGGGCTTGGCTAGTACTCTTGTTCCCTTTTCTCAACTTGGGGGTTAATCTTGTATCCTAGTCCTGTGGGATCTCCTCTATTGGTTACTAGCTTTAGGAGTGACACTACATGGGAAACCCTGATTTTGGTTGCATGGTCCCGCTTCTTGACACCATAATCTCACTCCCCTCTGCTAATTGCAAGCCCTTTCCACATTTTTCCCATCTAGGTCCACATTTGTTCATTGGGTCCACAAGGTGTTAGCATCCCCCTACCCTTATCCACACTTTGGCTCGGACCTAGAATGATGCACCAGAGGTTGATGCAGCTAAAAGAAAGATAAAAGCATAATTTGGACACTTATAACAAAAAATGCATCACAAAATTTAAAAGATGGCTGAGAGATTAAAAAAATTAGCACGTGGGAAAAATCCAAACATAAGCTCTACCCCCTATCACTATGGCCATTACCCTGGTTCCTAGGGTCCCTATGTGTGCCCCTTGCATCATTAAGGAACCCATGATTGTCCCAACCCCTAGTGGGAAATGAACTACCCAACCTTAAACGGGTAATCATGGCTACAACATACACATCATGCTCTCATCCCTTGGAGCTCCAAGCAGTAAAAGAAGGAAAAATCAATCAAAGGAAAAAGGCATATGAAAAATGGTGGAAAAAAAAGGCCAGGGTAACTCATATACCACGATTGCTCCCTCCTACATCTATATACCCAATTTGTGGGCTTCCTTCATCATAGCTACCCTTGTACCATGGCCAGTGGCTTGGATCCTTCCCTCTTTCCCCCACTATGTTCCATATTATTTCACATGACCCTTGCCATTTGATGGATGTACCATGGACATGTCACTCCCTTAGAGGTTGAAACCACCTGATAGGGTCCTTTATTAACCTCTCTTTGTGAGCAAGGTAGCACTTGTACATTCTAAATCCCATTTGTAAGGGCATGCCACTATGAAGTGTCCACTTTTACGCCTGGTTAGCAACCTTATTTACTCAATTGCAATAATAGATCATTGTACTGGAAGGCGAGGAGGTGCATTAGATACTTATACAAGATTGCAGGTGGGTCTCTGTTATAGACATTTTTGGGCCCTACAAACCCCAAGCATGAAATGTCCATAAATCAAGGGCTCCTAAGTCCCTAAAAGTGTTTTTCTAACCCCTAAAGGAACAAGGTCAACAGATTACAGCTTCTCCCAGAAGTTCTCCATGAGAAATTGCTCAGAATTAGTCAAAACAGGATCATTGCAGCTGCTCCACTGGCTAAGTGCGTCGCATCTCACCCAAATACACTGTGAGGGTGCGTTTCATTTCAAAAGTCCCTTCTGTGGGGTGCGATGGGCGAGAAATGACAAATGGTAGTGTCATTCCGCGAGGTGGAGAGGAAATGGAAGGTTCCAGAATCTTCTCCTGTGACACTTGCCTCACTGAATTCGACCAAGGATGAGTAAGAGACCATCAGTCTCCAAGTGGAAGAAAGAACTATCAGAGAGAAGACACTAATCAAATCACAAGCCTACTCAGCCCCCTTACAAATATCTATATATGGATCCCTCATCCCAGAGATCCAGAGGCTGGAATTTTGCATATTGTAAGGAATTGATGTTGGTTTCTTGAGACAAACATCAGATTGTTGGGTGATCTAAGCTTTGTTTGAGGTGAAGAGGGGCTTCTTTGCTGGGAGGTTGATGCTGGGTCGGAACAACTGGTTGTAACTCCTCTTGGCTCTTCTCTTGTTTATCAATAAAAGCTATTTGAGTTTTCCTCCATGCTTTTGTATCATTGATGCTTGTTACATTTGTATGGTCAATTTACATCTGATCCTAGATTGTTTATGATTATAGATCCATTTCTTTGTATAGTGCTATGCTTCTGTGATCTTACAGGTACTTTGTGAAGCTGGGTGTGCAAGGGAGCAGGTAGCTAAGGACTATCAAAGAAGATAGGGATCAAATAAAGGGATTAGCGCAAGACAGAGGTTGGTCTTTCTGTTCCTCTCTATCTATAATTCATAAAGGAAAAACATAAGTAGTTTTTCTCTGTTTGTTTCTAAGGCAGCTGTCACACCTTAGTGGGATAGAGTAGTTCTATATAAACACTTTTCCCTGTAACAGTCTCCATCTTGGAATTGACCCTCCTATATATAGCTCCAGAGGGTCACAGTGGCACTTGTAGGGTGACCTTTGAGAGCCATGGGCCTCCACCATTGTAGAGCATTCATTGCCAAGCCATGGGCTTCTTCAGCATCACACATTGCTTCTTCGTGCCCCAGCCATACAGAGATGATGATGCGCTTGGATCACATTGCCTAGCTAGCCACACATTTGTACCTGACACCTAGCAGCTGATTCAGGGTTTAGAGGAGGTTTTATCTCATCAAGAGAGACATGGGAGGGCATTTATCATCTTATAGCCCTCACTGATGGAGCATTGACTTGTTATTGAGCCACTGGAGACCCATGAGACCATATATTGTGCCCCACAACCACTTGGGAGCACCATAGGATGTTTTGCTTGGAAATCAAGGGGCCACCCCCTTAATCATCATTTTTGGAAGCCCTCCTCTTCATCATGGCACTTTTAGGTCTCATTCAGTCCCCCCCAATGACCCTCTTGACTATTATTCTATCATTTCAACTAGCTTTGGATGCTTATTTTTCGCTTATTGAGCTATTTGGTGGGCTTGTCACCAAAAGGGATATTATTGTCACATTAAAATATTATTAGGGGCTTAATTAGGCCAAATTAGACCAATTCGAAATAGAGTAACCTCATATAAATATAAGAGTCCTCATTTGTGTTAGACATCACCTCTTGGGTTTGGATCTCTCTTGTAAAAGAATTCGGACCTGCGATTGTTGGATGAAATTGGATGTTTTGGATGCATTTCGATGTGTGGAAATTTCACTATCTTCTCTTGGAGCTTCTCTTTGCAATGTTGATGGATGGATATACTCCCATTGTCTTGTGAGTTCCTTTTTTGTGCTATATTTTACAATGTTACATGTCTAATGTATGGAATATCATGAAGCGGTCTTGAATGTTCCCTAATTTAATGTGAATTCATGAGAACAATGGGATTATTGAATGTATTACATGCATTACTCATAGACAATGGTGACTGAATGTACCCAGAGGCTTGTTTTCCATATTGCAACCTTGAAACTCCATCAATATTTTTCAAAGGAAGTATAAATATCTATTGTAGTTGTGTACCTGCCTCCTTTAGGGCTAGGGAAGCTGCATAGGTCTCCTTGATAGAGATAAATTCTCAAATCAAATTAACTCTTGACTCCATTTCTCCCAATTGATAAGGCACTGGGTCTAGGATCCTTCATGATCACATCCT
Source organism: Pinus tabuliformis (assembly GCA_031772625.1). Taxonomy (NCBI): domain Eukaryota; kingdom Viridiplantae; phylum Streptophyta; class Pinopsida; order Pinales; family Pinaceae; genus Pinus; species Pinus tabuliformis. Next base: position 866,456,509 of record CM062820.1, read on the forward strand.
CAAAAAACCATTTCTTTCACCTTATCCTCTCCTCCTTATTCTTCGTCCCTTCAAGGATAGGTAGCCCCTCTAGGGCTTGGTACAAAATTTACTTGGAGTGAGCTCTTGCAAAACTAATTGGACAGGCTTATGCACTGGTGTTTCCTTTGGCCCTCCAAATTTCATGTAATTCTCATGGTTGGATCTCGAGATAATTGATGCCCTAGACATCATACCAAGTGGGAACCGTTGAATTTTCTTTTGACTTGGTGATTCCTTGAAGGTTTATAATTTAGTAGCATATCATTAAAAACCTTTTCTCTTGATTATATTGACCTGGGATGAGCTTATAAAAACATAAGTAGTTTTTCTTTGTTTGTTTCTAAGGCAGTTGTCACACCTTAGTGGGAGAGCAGTTCTATATAAACACTTTTCCCTGTAACAAAATGGCGACTCCACTGGGGAAGTAATTAGTTTGTTTGTTTATCATTCTTTGTTGTTTGTTTCATAAACTTATAAGTAGCATTCGAACTGCATTTGCCATAACAAATGCAAAGTAGATAACTACTACTTCAATCCATCCACTGGATCTGTTTATGATTTAAACATTCACAAATTATCTGATTACCCTTGTGATAGCTCTTAGATCCTCCTTAGATCTACCCCTGATTGTTACATTTGATGAGCCCCAATTTTTGGTAACAAATTGGGTTCATTTGGCCTACTTAACTTGCTCAACCATTCATCTTTTATCACTTATGCATTCATTTCTTAGTATATTCGTGTTATTTGTAGGAAGAAGGGCAGGCATTATATCTATGTGGCTAATACATGATGATTTCAGGTTTTTGGCATTAAAGAGAGAAAAATACCACGCAAATGGAGACAAGGAGACAGAAAAGGTGACATTGCGGGTTCATAGGGAGGTTGTCCACAGTCTTGATGACCTTCCTCGTGATTTTCACCTTAACTCCGAGCTCTAACAGCTCTCCCCACCGAGCTTAAAGGCAGCCAACAGATTCTACAGGATCAGCAGTTTGACTTTCAGTTGGACAACCAAGCTCCACGAATGGAGGAAGCCAGTTTGATCTTCATTGTGTATAAATATGAAGGTCGTAGCCTTTGATAGGAGCTTTTTGAACTTTTGAACTGATACTGTAATTTCTGAGCACGAGCTACAGCTCGGTGTTTGTTTTTGTAAGCCAGTTTTGGCATGACATTAAACTCTTGATTATGAATAAAGGCAAGCAGATTTGGATCTAGTTCTGAGCTTTTAAGGGAGCTATAGCTCTCAGGTTAGGGCCCAACCTGAGAGCAATAGACCTCCTCTTCTTTGTAGTGTTATTTGCTTTTCTTCTCAGCACTTTGTTTCTTTGTTTTGACATGCATTTCAAGAACACCGTCTATTGATTTGATTTCTTTAATGAGATTGAGTAGGATTAGCTTATGGTTAAATCACTTTCAGTTTCTTAGATTAGAATAGGAGAATTGTAATTCACTGGAGCTCCAAGAAAAGGTTGATAGTGCCTTCACTGCCATCTCTGTTTAGAGATTGGGGTGCAGTCTGTACCAACCACACAAAAAAAACGCAGTCTTTTTCTACTTTTATGCAAGCTGCAACACAGTCATTTTAATCATTGAACCATCCATGCACTCTAATCTTGAGCCATACTTCTTCATTACAACTCCATGCACGACTTCTCTTCACGATTTACATTGCTGTTCATTGGGTTAATAGCACATGTAGCACAGGTTAATGGATTCTCGTTTTTGGTGCAAGACATAAGCAATCTGTTTTATTTACACTGCTCAGTATCATTCCACTTCCTTCTTCTTCTTCTTAACCACGCCTAAAGCCACCTACTCGACCTATGTTCAGCTCGTTTACCTTCCAACTCTTCCATTGCCCACGTAGCTCCATTTTCTTGACCTTTCGTTGCTTCCATCCTTCTATCCACCAACCAATTTCGTGCACTCTTTCTCCATCTTATTTCTCTGCCCCTGAGTCATCACAAGCTCCATCTCCATCTTACCTATCCACCCATACCGCTCCATCACTTCACCATCACCCAAAACTCCCACGGTAGAACATCCTGTAGAAGTTAGCAGACTTCCTGTAGAATTCCTGAGTTTCCTGTAGGATCCCCTGCAGACATCCTGTAGAAGCCTGCAAACTTGGTTGTTGAGCACCTGAACGTTGTAGACTTCTGTGGAATGATGCTAGGGATCCTCTGGGACCTCTCCTAGCCCTCCTGACCTTTCCCAAGCTTTCTCTCCCTTCGCACCACCTCTGCACAGCCAAACCCTAATAAGAAACAAAATCATAATCACTCCATCCACTTAAGCAAAAATACAAAAACAATGTTCTTTTCAATGGAAGTAGTTTGAGTTCATGCATTTCACATCACTAGAAGTAATGGCATCATTTTTAGACATTTGCACTCTCACTATTGCATCATAGAGATTAAGCTAGTCAGATTAGGGTTTACTAGGGTTTCCATGTTTCGGTTGGCTTTCAGTTCATTTTTGCAAAGTAGATTACTTTCCTTTGAGATAGCCTTCGTCCATCATTTAGAAAGCTTCTTCTGAGAACATATAGAAGTTGGCTTGAGCCCTAGCGGACTTGTGCCAGCTGACCAAGTGACAGCTGCGACAAGAGCTAGTACTTGTGCATACAGCACCGTCGCTTCCAAGTTTGTACGAACTACCGGTTTGATAAAATGAGAGATAGGAAGCTCCAGGAGTTGTAGCATTATTGCTACAATACTGGAGCCCACCAGCATTACTGATTGCTTTTTGCTCGGCCAAAACCCAAGAACTGAACTGCAAACTGTGACCCGGAACCCGAACAGAGTCTCGTTTCTGGCCCAGCGCAGGTACTGTTTAGAGATTCTGAATTTCAGCGCACTTCCCGAGTGGAAAACCTGCGCTGCATTTCAGATTCTCTGTGTTACAGGTGCGGTGATCATACTAGCTCTGTGCAGTTGTGGCTTTTGTGGATCATTCTTTCCAGTTCTATTCCTGAATTTTACTGCCTGTGATCAATATATGTCTGTTTGAAACCCCTTTTCCTTGCTGTTATTCCGCCTCCTTTGTACAAAAGAACTGTAGATGTTTTTGTGTGTTTGTTGAGTCATTTACAGTTCTCCTTTGCAAAAGTAGCATAATCGTATTGTCGTCCTTTGATTTGAAACTGTCGCAAGTGTCGATTTCAATCGTAGGAAAGAGTTTAATTGCTGTTGATGGTTGATTATCCTGTTACTATTGTTTTTGGTCTGAATTTGTAATTTTCTAGTGTCAAGAACAAGTATTCATTTCAAAATCATAAGGTGTTGTGATCATCTCCATTTTTTATTTCAAAAAGAAACTTGTTTATATTTGTCACTTGAAAAGAAATTTAGATTTGTGCATCAACTTTCTTTTAAGCATCCATATACCAAGAAAGTTGAAAAACAAATACATGCATGTGCATTTGCATATAGACAGTCTGATTGGCTTGATTTAGGAAAGTGAATTTAGAATGTGCTCTTTGCTCTTTGTGAAAAGATTCTGTCTTTCTTTTCCCTAGTAGCTTGGATTTTAATTGCATAAAAGAGATAAAAAGTTTGTTTATCATCTTAGATTGCATTTTAGGAATTACATCTACATCTCATGGTGAACCCGAAAGGCAAACTTCATAAACAAGATCAACTTAAAATAAATTCAATGAATCTAACAATGCTTTGGAACTTAACGCACAACATTTAGAAGTCTAGGCTAGAGACGTATTCCAGCGTCGTAAAGCCTAGTAACTGTTGTTCTCACTGATGGTTGGGTGATTCCTCCACTTTGAGACGATAAGTGCCAGTACGGACTTGTGCTCCCACGTACCGTCGAGTATATTTTGGGAGACCCCAATAGGCTTAATCCTTTATCCATAGGAAGCCGTGTCTGCCACCCTATCGATCGCAATGCACTGAACACAGCATTCGGGAAGATTTACTACCGTACCGTAAAAAGTATGCTGCAGTTTTGCGATTGGTTTGGTAATAACTCTACATAGATTTCTAGAGCAGTCCCTTTTCGTTCCTTTTCAGACTCCTTAATGGAAAAGGTCCATCTGAGCACTTGTCACTTCAAGCTCATTAAAAATCGAAGGAGACTAGAGTCATCTTTTGTTTTTTCTCGACTCTTAAAAATTGAAAAAACAAGTTGTGTCAAAGCGTCTAAAATTTATTTTAAACGGAATATTCATTACCCTTTCCTGCGTTGATCTTGGGTTGAGAAAATGGAGTCCACCAACCAAGGAATTCCCCTTGGAGGAAATCCTAGTCCCTTCTCCTCTTGGGGAGATGTTGGTGCACCCCATATGGCCACATTGTCGCTTCCAGGACTGACAATTGGTTTGCCTGTATGGCTCTTCTCAACCTCTGTCGTTCAGAACACCACAATTCCTGAACAATCAAATCAGCAACTAGACAAGTCCAGAGTTACCCACCAACCTTCTACTTCCTCTAATTCTTCCTCTCCTCCTTCCTCTTCTCTTGATGAGGATGGTAAAGCCAAAAGTAAAGTACCTAAGGAGGAGAAGGAAAAGAAGAAGAAAGAGAAGAAGAAGAAGGAGCCAAAAGCGACTAGGGGAAAACGAGTGTCATCTAGCGAAAATCCACACACTGCACCGACCAGGCCTAAATTTCCATGTGTCATTTGCAAAGGAGACCACTATCACAGAGATTTTCCTTGCATCCCTCGGATCTTAAGGGACTGGTCTCCTCGTTTGCACAACCCGGAGTCGTCAACCTCTGATGATCATCTTGAAAACACACCGTCAACTAGTGAAAGTGAAGCCCCAGGACAAAAAGGAAAATATAGATTTCCTTGTAAACTGTGCGAAGGCAATCATGTCGTCCACTGTTGTCCCTTCTTAGACGAAGCTAAAAGAGTTTTGGATGATCGTCCGGTTTCACCGTTACAACTTCCTCCTGGATACAAAAAACTCTTGCCGAGTCCATCACTAGTTGAAAATCCGGCTGGCCCGCTCAGGTGGTCGGCCGAAGCATCTATCATTGAAGATAAATCATCTTAACCCATACCAGACGAAAGTCAAAAGGTCGAGGCGGCAGTTGACCCGGTCTTGCCTTCAGAGGTTCCATCTTCAGATGATACAGTCACTGAAGAGAACAAGGATGACACCATCCAAATTATTTTCATAAGCACAAACTCCAACGAACATGGGGGCAATTTACCCGTTCCTTTACCACAGGAAGGAAGTTCGTCAGAGTCGTACCCAGCCGTCTATTCGGTCCCACCTCCAAGCAACCTAGTTGTCTCCTTCGACTGGAATCAACTAGGCAGACCCCGTTTACTAGCTAGTGTACCATTCCGAATCATTGTTCAAATATATAGAATGGTTATGGCTAGTACCATCATAGATGAGGGGGCTTCTGTGAGTATCCTTTCCTCAACTGCTTGGAAAGCGCTTGGTTCGCCATCGCTTTTACCTGAGATGAGAAATCTAACAGGTTTTGATAAAGGAGCCAGTCGACCGTTAGGGATCCTTCCCAATGTGCCCATAACATTGAGAGGGAAAACCGTTCACATGAACGTTATGGTAGTTCAAGGACCCTTGGATTACAATCTACTCCTTGGACGAGACTATATTTATTGCATGAGAGCCATTGTCTCATCACTCTTTAGAGTGATGTGTTTTCCACATGAAGGAAGAGTGGTCAAGCTCGTAGACCAGCTTTCATGTCCCGGATCACGCATAGCAAATAGTCATATACCATGCCTAAATGGTATTTTCACGCAAAAAATGTCTCAATCTCCAGTCCGTCCACCCGATGAGCGCGAGTGATTCTGGGGGACATGACTGAAACCCTGGGGGCATGCACCGTGGTCTGCTTCGGCAGGAAAACTTCGGGTATAGGGTAGGTTTCCGCGAGAGAATATGACTAGTCTATACTCCCGTCCGTGATTGGAAGAGGGGGTTATTCTAGAACAAGATTCTCTTGTCAAAGTTATGTGAGTGGAGTAGCCTCCTTCACTCACCTTTGTCTATTTCGGTAGACATCGCTAAAGAAGTGTTTTGTTTGCACTGTGAATAGAACAATCTTTGGGTAACCTGAAAGAGGTATACCTTTCCTGATAAAACAAATGTTTTGTCAGCTCGAATAGAAGGTGACCTTGAAACTCTGTTTTATACCTGGGGGCATGCAAACTTTTTGGCATGCAAGCGAAGAGCGACTATTTATTTTTTAAATTTATAGGACCTCTAACCCTTTAAACTCGTAGGATTGGTCGTTTCCTAACTTACATAAAGAAAGGATGTGGGGAAAAACTCTAAAAGTTGTCGTTTTTATATGAGACATTCTTATCACACGACTGGATTAATCGAGCAGTTTTAGCACATAGTTCAAGCTCGTTAAAAAATAAAAATAAGCCATGAGCAAATGTTTCCACCCGCGTTTAAGCTCGTTAAAAAATGAACTATTCCCCGGTAAATAACCATCGTGAATGTAGTACTTCAGCCATTAAAGCCTTGGTCGTGTTTGCACCGTCACCTCCACTTTTTCATTGGCCGATCATTCACCTCCATTTGATTGTTTACCCATTTTGAGGAACAGCTGCGAAGAGTGATTTCACTAGCCATCCTTGTGACACTGCTGTGATTGGAAAATTCCAAACCTTACCTGGAATCAGCTGCTACTCATTTTATCACTCGTTCCTCAAAAGACGAGTCTCCTTTAAGCTCTTTTCAACTGACTCGTAAAATATGAAAAGATTGCCGAGCCATTGGCCTCTCCAGCTTGTTAAGGGGACAGGAAGTGCTATCCCTCCTCTAGATTTTAATCTTTTTGGACCCGAGGGATTATTACACAAAAAGATCGAGCGCTTGTTTTGTTCGGCTCGTTAAAAGTATCGAAAATTCATCCCTTCTGTATTGTTTTATACAATTTCGGACTTAAGGGATTAGATGACGAAAAAGGAATTTCAGAGTTACCTTTACGTTTCTTTTCAGACTCTCTAAAATTGAAAAGGACCGAGTTATCTTTGTCGTTAAACTCTTTAAAAGGATTAATAGCGACAAACTTGTCTATAGACGAGAACGAGTTTCACTGTCGCTAGGCTCGTTAAAACATAGCGATGGGTTTGCCCGAAGGGAAAATTATAGAACAAGCATATGTTATCCTCCTCAAGCTTGACAAAAATAAAGAGGTACTGGTCAGCAATGACTGGGGAAAAATTGGGAAGAAAACTTGAAGAAAATTTGTTGGTAGCAAGTCGCTCTTGAACATGACACTTCCACTCCGTGTCCGAGTCGGGTTGGGTTGTTTCATTCACCGGTCACATCACCATGGTCACGCCATACCATCCACATTTGGGGTTAATGCTACCAATCCATCACATCAGTGTCGCCGATATGTTCAAGAGAAGTCATTCAGAGAATACACCTGTGTCTCACCCACTACCATACATTTATGCTCCATTCTTTCATGACCGCCACCCTGAACCTTATATCACCAGATCATTTTCACCTCCATTAAAATCATTTGCTCCGTTCCGTGTCATTGATGTGGGATTCATTAAGGCCCTCCTGTGACGGATCACTTCTTGTCGACATCAGCTCATTATCCAAGAAGTTGATCTAGAAACACCCCATTCAGTACTTTGAAGCTTGCATGCCTCAATGGCAAGTTTCTCACTTCCGGCGACAGGTTTACATCAATGGCCTTCGACCGAAAGATTTTGCGTGGTGTTCGATGTCAAGTCCTTTATTCACACCACGTGGATTGTACTGCAGTACCTTGAGGGTCATTATCATTATCGGTGATTCCTCTCGCGCTTGTTAACAGTTTACATCATTGACTGGTAATCAAGCGATGTCTTTCCATGTTTGATTTCAGAACATTTCTCACATGGATCGACTTGTACTTCGAGTGAAGATCGGACGAGATTGAAGACCCCGGATCTAGTTTCATCCATTCGGGCTGCGATATATATTCAGGGTAATAAAGACATTAAATGTACATCATTGCTGCACAGATAATCATCCACTCAAAAGGATGATGGCTCTATCAGAATCATCAGTCTACACTCAGACGATTGTCTGTCCTATGTACATGAAAATGAATTTATAAAGCTGAGCATAGGAATGCCCGCCTCAGCTAGATCATGAAAATAGTATGAAGATAATGTATTGTATTGTATCTTATTACAGGTCTCCTCCCAGCATTGAAAGAACTTCGGATCCTCATAATAAAGCATTTCACCCGACACCAAAAGGTTAACGGCCTCATACTTTAGGGGGCAATTGTTATAGACATTTTTGGGCCCTACAAACCCCAAGCATGAAATGTCCATAAATCAAGGGCTCCTAAGTCCCTAAAAGTGTTGTTCTAACCCCTAAAGGAACAAGGTCAACAGATTACAGCTTCTCCCAGAAGTTCTCCATGAGAAATTGCTCAGAATTGGTCAAAACAGGATCATTGCAGCTGCTCCACTGGCTAAGTGCGTCGCATCTCACCCAAATACACTGTGAGGGTGCGTTGCATTTCAAAAATCCCTTCTGTGGGGTGCGATGGGTGAGAAATGACAAATGGCAGTGTCATTCCGCGAGGTGGAGAGGCAATGGAAGCTTCGAAAATCTTCTCCTGTGACACTTGCCTCACTGAATTCGACCAAGGATGAGTAAGAGGCCATCAGTCTCCAAGTGGAAGCAAGAACTATCAGAGAGAAGACACTAATCAAATCACAAGCTGACTCATCCCCCTTACAGATATCTATATATGGATCCCTCATCCCAGAGATCCAGAGGCTGGAATTTTGCATATTGTAAGGAATTGTTGTTGGTTTCTTGAGACAAACATCAGATTGTTGGGTGATCTAAGCTTTGTTTGAGGTGAAGAGGGGCTTCTTTGCTGGGAGGTTGATGCTGGGTCAGAACAACTGGTTGTAACTCCTCCTGACTCTTTTCTTGTTTATCAATAAAAGCTATTTGAATTTTCCTCCATGCTTTTGTATCATTGATGCTTGTTACATTTGTATGGTCAATTTACATCTGATCCTAGATTGTTTATGATTATAGATCCATGACTTTGTATATTTCTATGCTTCTGTGATCTTACAGGTACTTTGTGAAGCTGGGCGTGCAAGGGAGCAGGTAGCTGAGGACTATCAAAGAAGAGAGGGATCAAATCAAGGGATTAGCGCAAGATAGAGGTTGGTCTTTATGTTCCTCTCTATCTATAATTCATAAAGGAAAAACATAAGTAGTCTTTCTCTGTTTGTTTCTAAGGCAGCTGTCACACCTTAGTGGGATAGAGCAGTTCTATATAGACACTTTTCCCTGTAACAGTCTCCATCTTGGAATTGGCCCTCCTATATATAGCTCCAGAGGGTCACAGTGGCACTTGTAGGGTGAGCGTTGAGAGCCATGGGCCTCCACCATTCTAGAGCATTCATTGCCAAGCCATGGGCTTCTTTAGCATCACACATTGCTTCTTCGTGCCCCAGCCATACAGAGATGATGATGCACTTGGATCACATTGCCTAGCTGGCCACACATTTGTACCTGACACCTAGCAGCTGATTCAGGGTTTAGAGGAGGTTTTATCTCATCAAGAGAGACATGGGAGGGCATTTATCATCTTATAGCCCTCACTAATGGAGCATTGACTTGTTATTGAGCCACTGGAGACCCATGAGACCATATATTGTGCCCCACAACCACTTGGGAGCACCATAGGATGTTTTGCTTGGAAATCAAGGGCCCACCCCCTTAATCATCATTTTTGGAAGCCCTCCTCTTCATCATGGCACTTTTAGGGCTCATTCAGTCCCCCCCAATGACCCTCTTGACTATTATTCTATCATTTCGACTAGCTTTGGATGCTTATTTTTCGCTTATTGAGCTATTTGGTGGGCTTGTCACTAAAAGGGATATTATTGTCACATTAAAATATTATTAGGGGCTTAATTAGACCAAATTAGACCAATTCGAAATAGAGGAACTTCATATAAATATAAGAGGCCTCATTTGTGTTAGACATCACCTCTTGGGTTTGGATCTCTCTTGTAAAGGAATTCGGACCTGCGATTGTTGGATGAAATTGGATGTTTTGGATGCATTTCGATGTGTGGAAATTTCACTATCTTCTCTTGGAGCTTCTCTTTGCAATGTTGATGGATAGATATACTCCCATTGTCTTGTGAGTTCCTTTTTTGTGCTATATTTTACAATGTTACATGTCTAATGTATGGAATATCATGAAGCGGTCTTGAATGTTCCCTAATTTAATGTGAATTGATGAGAACAATAGGATTATTGAATGTATTACATGCATTACTCATAGACAATGGTGACTGAATGTACCCAGAGGCTTGTTTTCCATATCGCAACCTTGAAACTCCATCAATATTTTTCAAAGGAAGTATAAATATCTATTGTAGTTGTGTACCTGCCTCCTTTAGGGCTAAGGAAGCTGCATAGGTCTCCTTGATAGAGATAAATTCTCGAATCAAATTAACTCTTGACTCCATTTCTCACAATTGATAAGGCACTGGGTCTAGGATCCTTCATGATCACATCCTCGAAAAACCATTTCTTTCACCTTATCCTCTCCTCCTTATTCTTTGTCCCTTCAAGGATAGGTAGCCCCTCTAGGGCTTGGTACAAAATTTACTTGGAGTGAGCTCTTGCAAAACTAATTGGACAGGCTTATGCACTGGTGTTTCCTTTGGCCCTCCAAATTTCATGTAATTCTCATGGTTGGATCTCGAGATAATTGATGCCCTAGCCATCATACCAAGTGGGAACCCTTGAATTTTCTTTTGACTTGGCGATTCCTTGAAGGTTTATAATTTAGTAGCATATCATTAAAAACCTTTTCTCTTGATTATATTGACCTGGGATGAGCTTCTATCCCATCACATACCTCAACCTTAGGTCTGGTATGGTCTTTCCCTCAAGGGGCTTTCCGTGGAAATCCATCCTAGCTTCTCCCAAAGCTCGTACCTCAATTGAGCCTTTCCATTGAATGAGCCATCCTTGCCTCAATCTAAACCCTAGTTTAAACTCATTAATAAAAAGTGAGGGATATTGGGACTCCTCCTGTCAGTGAAAATCCGAGAAGAGATGGGGACATAGGTTGTAGTGACAGTGGGCCTTTGTCACAAATTGTTGTTGTGCCTTCTTGCTTTAGCCTATTAACTAGGCCTACTAGTCTGTGCAACAACATTTTTGGTGCCGTTTCCGAGGATGAAGCAAGTATACCTTCCCTTTGAATCGTTGAGGAATTGATTCATTGGCGACATTATAAATATTCCTCTAGTGACTCCATTCATTGTGAAATCCCCTAGTTTGAAAGAGGGGAGAGAACTCCATCACCTATTAGAACTAACCTTCTCCCTGAATTTGAATAGGTTGGCAACAAAACTGTCAAAATGGATGCCAATGCCAACCAAAATCAAAACCAACCCAAGATCCCAAGAAGCAAAAGTCTCATTTCTAGTGTTTTTAGGCCTTTGAAGTTGAGTGAAAACCCTGATCCTTCACTTGAGAAATATCATGAATGGTTTCCCAAGTTTAAAGGGACTATTGATCAAAATGCCAATGACCATATAGATGAATTCTTATGGGCACTAGCCCCTAAGGGGATTGAATATGATGACGTGATATTGATGTTATTTGCTTTATCCTTCAAAGGGTACTTTAGGGAATGGTATCTTAGTCTTCCTCCAGGTAGCATCGATGACTATGAGAAAAAAGAAGATGCCCTTAAAAATAGATGGTCATTTGTTTGCAAAGGGGATTTTAACCTTGAAAAGTTTTACCACATGAAAAATAAAGGCAATGAAGATGTTAGGGAATTTATATAAATGTTTGATAGGATTTTTCTAAGGGATATCCCTAATCATCTTCAACATCCTGATGCGCTAATACTTGACAACTTCACTAAGGTTGTTGGTGGACCTAACATATCAACTAAAGAATAAAAAGCCCAAAACTCTTGTTGAGGCTAAGGAAATTGTCAAAGAGGTCAAACAAAACTTGAATGCTTCTCAAATTGAGATTTTTGAACATCCTATGGCTAACGTAGAAGCTAGAAAAAACAAGTCTAAGGATCAAGTTGAGGAAGCCATAGTCATGGCCCTTAAGAAAATTGACAAAATATCTGAGAACATGAACTCTAGGGCTAGGTTATATATAAACAAATTCACCACTCTTGAAAAGGCTCAAAATTCAAGTTATACCCAAAAGAGCAAGCCTTTTGTCAAGAAACCTAATAATGAAGGCAATCAAGGTCCACCCTAGGTTCCTAACACTTTGGCTCCAACCAATGTTGTGGAACAAGATGAATAATCTTTCGAAGATGAGCAAAGTGAAGATGAGGAGGGTGGTGAGCAAATGAATATAGTTGGTGAAACCCAAGCTTTCAACATTATGTTAGGTGACACATACACTCATCCTCTGATTAGTGAAGTGAAACTTAAAGATGAAAAGGATGAGCCTATCCTCAACACTGATGATGGTGGGAGATTCAAAGGAGTCCAGTATTCAAGGAAGAATGATAAAAATCCCTCCACAATCTCTGAAAAAAAGGAAGAAGGAACCTCCTGCTAAGCAATCTCTTCCTAAGCAAACTCCTCCAAAGGAACCTCAGAAGAAATATCCTCCCAAGAGAGATAACACCAGAAAGGATCCTCCTAAAGGGGAACCCAAGCCCCAAGGTAAAGATAAGGAAATTGAACTCGATATTATTGTAGGGGCTACTATAGGAAAGATGACCATGCAAGTTCCTATCAAGGAAATAACCAAGCTTCTGTCCCAAAAATGGCGTGTTAAACAAGCTTTAGGGACTGAGGATGTAGAGGACCCACCTATCGCATCACAAAATATACACCTCTCTAAAACCAATCCTGGTCATGAGCCATTCTTGCTTACCTTAGCCATTAATGACCTCATCCTACATAATTGTATGTTAGGTTCTGGGGCTTCCACGAATATCATTCTAGTAAAAGTTATGAAGCGACTCAATCTAAATATCGCTTGTAAATAGAAGAATGTGTGTGGATTTGACTCTAGATCTGTTAATGTTGAAGGCCTCATCAAAGAACTTAAAGTGTCATTAGCCTTGAATAAGGACATATCATTGCTCACGAATGTTATAGTTATCGATATTCCTGATGTGTGGGGAATGTTATTGTCTAGGAAGTGGGGTGCAACTGTGGGAGGTCAAATCCAAATGGATCTATCTTATGCCACTATCCCTCAACCTAATGGAACTGTGAAAATTTTATCTATTGCAGCAACTGGTAATTATTCTTCTAACTGTAAATTTAATTGTGCATTTTATTTTCTATGGCACACAAAGAATAAAATCACAACTGCAATTTTCACCATAAAAATACTGCGGAAAAATAGAAGGATGGAAACTGAGAAATTATAGAAAACGCACAAAATTTTAACACCGTTGTTTTTCAACAATCGTCCCTAGAAAAACCCAACTTGGGAAAACCAATGCAGCATATGAGGGTTTTATTTTTATTATACAACAGAAATTCTGAGTACAATAAAATGACGCAAAATTCGCATTTCTGTTTGAGAAAAATATTGGCCAAAATATCTGAGGGAATTTTACCCTCCTCTCCAAGCAATCTTGGCTCAATTTGGGGTCAGAAACTGACCCCTGGAATGATCTACATCAACCTCTGCATAGTCCTTGTGTAATCCTTTGTATGCTCAACCTAGAACTCCAAATGAATTAGACGTCCTGCCTATCTCTACTGCTGGAAGTCTCTGGCCAGGCCCTCTAGAAATTTTCCTAGTCTCTGGCAACTAAAACAACCCGCTCCACAACTAAATCAAATTGCCCCTCTTGAGGCACTGCGCAGCCCCTGTGTAGTCTCTTGGAGAATAGTTTTGGCCCCCTCTTTTGACTCTTCTAGAACTGGAAACTCCTCCGAAACATCTTTATGCTACCGCTCTGCCACTTACTACTCTATCACTGGCTCGATCTCACTGTTGAATCACCTGCTACTAGGAAATCGAACTGCCTAGATCACTGAGTATCTGAAACTGGTGTTTTCTCCATCTACCCATCGACTTCTTCTTATAATCTCCTCTGTTGGAGCACCAACGACCAATATTAAAACTTAATCAAGGGACCATAGTAATTTTTGTCGATACGTGCGAGTCTCTAGAGAATTCTCACCTTATCTCAATTAATATTGATTAGTTAACCATATTCCCTAAGTTTGGACTTTGTAAATATTCAAAAATTGGCTAATAATCTAATTGAGCCATCTCTAAGTGGAATTTCCAAAAATGATTTCTGGGTTTTGGATATATCACGTGTTTTAGCCTCTCCACAAAGTTTCGAGATTAGAACACCTCTGATGCTACAAAAATTAACACTCCCTCTTAGCGAGGAAGGTGTTATAGTGTTGCACCATTGCTGCTACAACACTTTGTCTCTGTATCACCCCTCTGTCATGTTGTTGATGTCTGGACACTTCCCACCAACCATTGCACAACTCTGATGTTGCATTTGTGCTGCTGCTAACACTACCATGCTACTGCTGACACTACCATACTACTGCCAACCCTGCATCTGCATTGCAACTCCCTCTCATCTATTGCTACTTCAATTGCAACAACCACAACTGAGAAGCATCCGAAATAATATTTCCCTACTACTGAAATGGGTTCTCCAACATACCCATTTGTTCTCTGAATTAGACAAACTTAGCTCCTCCTAGAGCTTTCGTGAGTATATCTTCAACCTGCTTTTCTATGGGAACATATTGTAGCTAAACTGCTCCATGATGCATACAATCTCTAATGAAATGACACTAAATATCTATGTCTTTCAACCTATCATGAAACACTAGATTCTCAAAGAGATTAATGCAACTTTGGTTATCACAATAGACACTTGTTGCCTCCATCCTCTGCCTGAACAATCTTTCTAGCAACTTTCGAAGCCATATAGATTTGCACGTAGTTATGCTTGCTGCCATATACTCTGCTTCTACAGAGCTCAGTGCTACTGACTTCTGCTTCCTACTACACTGAGAAACCATCCATGATCCAACACTAAAGTAGTACCCAGAGGTATTTTTCCTGTCCACTGAACTGTCTGACCAATCTGCATCTATGAATCAACATAGTCTGACGTCAATCCCTCGGGTATATCTCAACCCATACTCGACTGTGTCGTACACATACCTCAAAATATGCCTTGCTACTGCCCAATGTACCCTCTTCGGTTCTAGCATAAATTGACTGAGGGCATTGACTACGGAGCAGATATCTATCTTAGTGTTTACTAGATATATGATAGAACCGATGAGCTATCTATACAAGGTATGGTCGAAATCCTTGTCATCTGATGCATTTATCTTCTTCCAGTTGGTGATCAATGGCATAGACATGGGTCTACAATCTTGCTTTCTAAACCTCTTCAGAATATATGTAGCATATCTTCCCTACCCGAGGAAGATTTCCTCGTCCTTCTACCACACTTCCAATCCTAGGAAATAGTGCATCAACCCCAAATCCTTCATATCAAAATTTGCTTCCAGGTTCCTCTTGTAGTTCTCTATGGGCCTTGATGATATTTTCAAGAAGAGATCGCCCACATACAATACTAGGATGAGTGGATCACCCTCTACCATCAAATAGTAAAGATTGGATCTGTGTGACTCTTGACGAATCCCATTTGCTGCAAGTATGTAATATTCCCAACCCAGAATATTCCTCAAACCCCATAAAAACTCCAACCAAATATGTGCAAATGATATAATAACCCAAAAATGACAAAATAACTATGGCACAACATATAATAATGTAAACAGGAAATATAAGCAGATGCTCAAGAAATGCAGCATAAAATGCTAAGCCATTTTATTATACTGAGCAATAAGATAAGTATAGGAGGTGATCAGAAAGATGGCACCTCGACTTGCACAAGGCAAGTGAAGAAATACTCTCAGAATAACAAAGAATGGCCTCTCTGTGTGGATGTTGCTGCTATGTTGCTAGGAAACAACTGATGATTTGGGGCTGCTCCCCTCCTCAGAAAAAGTTGAAACTCTGGATTCGAGATCTACTCAAGAAACCCAAAAAAACCCAGAAAACTTTCCTGGAATGGCTGACCCCCGAAAAACACCCTCTTGGGGTTCTGCACAGTTCCTCAATGCCATGTGTTGTCACTGGAGAAAACCCCTCTAAACTCTACCTGAAACCCTGCCAAAAATCCTCCAATGAGACAAGAGCTGGACCCCTGCTCAATCTCCCAGCATAACTCCACCTGCAAAACCCCAATCCAGCACTACAACCAAAAAGAACTGTGTCCCTCTCCAAGTGCTGCGCAGTCCTCCAAAATGCTGATGAAACTGCTGCTGAAATGTTGATAAAACTACTACTGAAATACTGATGGAAATTCCTTGCTCGAGTAGGCACTCGAAGTCTAATGGTTAGATCTCCAAACGGAGACACTCAATGCATTAAACAGTGCTACAGACCAGCTAAATAGCCAGCGTGCTCAGAAGTCGAAACGACTAGCTCAAAATGCACATAACTGAATGATCAAAATGAGGGGGCTCCTCTCTCTTTTATAGCTTCCGCCTCTCTCAATCCCAATGCTCACCTGCTCCTGCGTGATTCCCCTTTTGCCACATGTTCCTCCACTCCTGCGCAGTCCCTCCATGTGTCTGCGTGGACTCCATTTATGTGTCCCCCTTTTGGCCCCCTTGGCTCTCCCTTTAAGTCACAACATTGTGTTACTAAGAAGTGACTTTTATTCTAAAAGTGAGTTATATCCCCCTTTCTCACTTTTTTATTTAAAAAATAACTATAGAAGGCAAAATTTGGCAAAATCAAATATTCCAATTAGCCATGGCTAATTAGGAATATTACAGTCTCCCCCGGAAAAATGTTGCTTGTCCTCAAGCAACTGAAGTGATGGATGTTGCAAATTTTTCTCACTCTCCCAAGTGGCATCCTCATCCAGGAAATTCTTCTACCTCACCAAGAATTCCCAGACCGTCCTGCTTTGTAGCTGCCTCTCCCTAGTATCAATAATAGCCTATGGCTGCAACACCAAATGCCCCTCATCATTCGTGGGTGGTAGCTCATCTGTCACTGTCACCTGTTGCCCCAATGCCTTCTTCAAGCATGATACATGAAAAATGTTATGAATCTTGCTGCCTTGGGGCAGCTCCAATTCATACGCAACCTATCCAATCCTGTGTATCACCCTGTATGGCTTATAAAAGTGGGGCTTCAACTTATCAGCTCCATTCTGCTTCAATGACGACTCTTGGTATGGCTATAATCATAGGTAGACCAAGTCCCCTACCTCAAACTGTCTCTCCACCCGACACCTATTAGCATACAGCTTCTACTGGTTCTGCGTTGTAGCCATATTATCCTTGAGAGCTCGGAGGATATCCTGACTCTCTTGGATCCAAATCTTGGCTCTTGGAGCCTTGCTACCACCAAACATCACGTCAACAAAAGATAAAGGATGATATCCATACAAAGCATAGAATGGTGACATACCAATGGACATGTGATGTGTAGTGTTGTAGCAATACTCCCCTAGATGTAGCCACTTCAGCCATGCTCGTTGCTGCCCACTAACACAGTTACACAAGTAGCCCTCCAGCCAATTATTAACTATCTTTGTCTACCCATTTTTCTATGGGTGATAACTAGTACTCGAAGTCAACTCCGTCCCCACCAACCAGAAAAGCTCCTGCCAAAACCCGCCCATGAAACAACTATCCCTGTCACTGACGATGGTCTTAGGAAGACCATGTAGCCTGAAGATCTCCCTGAAGAATAGCTCGGCCACCTATGCTACTATGTAGTGTACGGATATGGCAAAGAAATGTGCGTACTTTGTCAGTCGGTCAACGACGACAAAGATACAATCCTTGCCCTATACCGTGGGCAATCCTGTGATGAAGTCCATCGAAATGCTCACCCATTTCCCCTCCAGAATGGGTAGCGGCTGCAATAAACCCGCTAGATGGCTCATCTCTCCCTTGTTCCACTGGAAAACATCGCAGGCCCTTCGAGGAGAACCTCTCTCTAATGGCCCTGTAGGTTTTGGTAAACCCCTGATGGCCTGCCAATGGTGAATCATGTGATGCTTGGAGTATCTTCTTCTTGAGCTGAGACCCCTCAGTCAAGAATATCTGATCCTTGTAATAGATGATCTCATCAATCACCCTAAACTTGTCATCTGCCACCCGCCCGTCCAAAATCTCAAATGAAAACCTATCCTTGGAGTACTCTACTAAGAGTCGAGCCCTCCAGTCTATATCCAAGCTCATAAGAGACAATGTGGCTGGTCTACATGAAAGGGCATTTGCTACCACGTTGTTCTTGCCCTTGACATACTCAATGTCAAAGTCATATGCTTGGATCTTACTGATCCACTTTCGATGCCTCTCTTGCAACTGCTTCTGCTCCAAAAAGAACTTGAGGTTGTTGTGATTAGTCCTCACCCTGAACCTGTTCCCCACCAAATACTGACAGTACTTAGCCAATGTATGCATGATGGCCAGCATCTCCTCGTCATATATAGGATACAACCTCTCATATGGAAGGAGCTTCCGGCTCTCAAAGGCTATAGGGTGACCTCCCTGCATCAATATTGCGCCAATTCCCTCTCTCGACGCATCACACTCCAAAACAGATGGCTGCATAAAATCTGGCAATGCAAGCACTGGGTAGCTGCTCATAACCTCCTTGAGCCTATCAAAGGCTCGCTGCACTGTATCCGACCAACTGAATGCCCCCTTCCTCGTCAAATCTGTCAGGGGTGCAGCAAGCTGTGAGAAACCTTTGATGAAATTCTGGTAGTAAGTACAAATGCCAATGAATCCTCGAAGTTTCGTCACATTTCTTGGCTCCGGCCAATCTCTGATGGCCCTAATCTTCTCCTCGTGGACCCTCACTCCATCCACTCCAATGATTTGTCCCAAGTATAACATCTCTGTCAACCCGAACTCATATTTGGAGAGCTTGGCATAGAACTACTGCTCCTCCAAGATGCATAATATTGTCTCAATATGCTGGAGATGTTCCTCCCACGTCCTGTTGTAAATGAGTATATCATCAAAGAACACCAACACAAACTTCCTCAAGTGACTACGGAAGATGTGATTCATGCAAGACTGGAATGTAGCTGGGGCGTTGGTTAGCCCGAAGGGCATCACCAAAAACTCAAAGTGCCCATAATGACATCTGAAGGCAGTCTTGGGAATGTCCTACTCCCTCACGCGAATCTAATGGTACCCTGATCTCAAATCAATCTTTGAGAAGAACCGTGCTCCTCTCAACTCATCCATCAACTCATCGATCTTGGGTATGGGGTACCTGTTCTTCAGTGTCCTCTTGTTCAAGGCCCTGTAGTCAATGCACATCCTCAATGTACCATCCTTCTTCTTCACCAACACCACAAAAGAAGCAAAAGGACTCGTGCTCGGTCAAATGTGCCCAAGAACTAGCAACTCCTGAATGGCCTACTCTATCTCGTCCCGATAGGCCTTGGGATGCCTATAGGAGGTAGTAATCACTGCATGTATGCCCTGCTCAATCTCAATAGTGTGCTCAAACCCCCGGTCCGGTGGTTGACCCAGTGGAATCTCCCCAAATACTATGGCATACCAATCAAGGATGGACTGTATCTCCGGGTGCACTTTTTGCCCTGTAGTCCCTGCCTCTGATGCATGCAGCTCTACTGCCCACTCTATGTCTCCCTTCCAGAAGACTGCCTCCATTAGATGAGCCGAAACAGTCTGAGGCAGATACATATGCTATCCCTGTATCTTCTCACGCCTCCTTGTCTTCTCATCATCCCACTCGATCTCTAGGGTCTTCCAATCCGTCGTGACCTTCCCTAGAGTGATGAGCCATTGAACACCCAATATCATGTTGGTGTCCAGAATATCGACCTCGAAAAAGTGGTCAGTCAATGTGTAGGTGCCCATCGTCACTGAAAGCTCTGGAACATATCGAGCACACGTCATGGTCTGATCTCCTGGGACCAAGACTGGAAACCCATCGAAGCTCTCTGTCTGTATGCCTCTCCGCTCAACCATTTGTGCATCGATGAAGTTGTGGGTTTCCCCACTGTCATCCAAAACTGACACTTGCTGGCCACGTATCGTCCCTCGTACGCGTAGCGTTAGATACTTGGGAACTCCTCGCAATGCGGCAAGGGCCCCTCTGGTGGGTGCGAAAGATGCACCACCTACTGCTGGTGGTGGAGGTGGCAAAGGTCCCTGTCCATCATGGGTATCTCTTGCCTCCACACCATCCTCGTCATCCTCTTCTCCACTGCACTCGGAGAAAACCTCAATGAAATGTGCCTTGCTAGCAGCACATCTATGTCTTGATGCCCATGGCTCCTGACATGTGAAGCACAACCGCTTCTTCTTCAGCTCCCTCTTGACATCATCGTCAATCTGCACTCATCCTGGATTCCCCTTTGGAGGTGGAATCCTCACATCCTTCCCCTTAGACTGGAAAGTCTGTCTCTAGGGGTAAGGTGTCCGGGTCCTGGGTAAGACATCCTGTAGGTCCCGGGTCCTGCTGATAGCATCCTGAAGGGTGGTCGGTCTAGCGGATCTGACTAGACCCTGAAGTGGCTCTGCTAACCCCTCAACATAAATATAGATCCTTTGTGCCGTGGATAGATCTGGCACCATCACTGAGACCCTCAGGAAATATGCAATGTAGGTCTCTAGGCTCCCTGTCTGTTTGAGCCTTGTCAGCTCAACAAAATGCTGCTCTGGATCCCTCCGATCAAATTGCTCCATCAATCTCCTGGTGAACTCAGCATATGTCATCACCATAGAGTGTCCTAGTGTAACCATCCCATGAAACCACCAATCCTGGGCCTCACCATCCAAATGCAATGTCTCCACCTTGATGGCCTCTATCTCCAACATCTGGTTAAGCTGGAAATAAATTTCCAGCTTCTCCACCCAAGACTTTGCCGAACTGTTTAATGAGCCATCAAACATAGGCAAGTGGAATCTACTCACTGCACGGTGGGTGTCACCATCATGATAATGTCGGTACCCTCTGTGATGGTCGCGGGGTCTACTATCCCACTGGAGCTGAACAAAACCATGGAATTAGAGGGTTTCCCTGAACTCCTGCCCATAGGCCTAGTACTCTGCAAAATAATCACCCATGTGTCTAAGCTCTGCCTCCTGTTCGGCTACGACCCCCGTGTCTTCTCCTAAGAAAGTGGGCATGGTAGAGCATGTAGGGGCATGTGAGGCCACCTGCTGCGCAATATCACGCTGCTCTGGCAAATGGTGAGATGCACCCGATCCCTCACCAACCTGGAAAACCCGTGGGCTCTCACGCTGTCTGGCCTCTGCTGCCGTGAATCTCTGCCCCATCACCTCAATCTGCCTCAACAGATCC
The DNA here is from genome assembly GCA_031772625.1 of Pinus tabuliformis. Lineage (NCBI taxonomy): Eukaryota > Viridiplantae > Streptophyta > Pinopsida > Pinales > Pinaceae > Pinus > Pinus tabuliformis. The sequence goes on from CM062820.1 coordinate 866,477,927, forward strand.
TGCACTGATTTGAGGAGCATATCCGCAAATCTCTTCCCATCATCATCTGCCATTGGAGCCTCCTGCTCTGAGTCCACCACCGGCTCCTCCTGTTCTGTGTCCACCACCGGAACACAGTCTCCCTCTCCGTAGGTATTCTCCAACCTATGCCTAGTGTCTCTGTATCTCCGACCTCTGTAACAGATATAGGGTTTCTCCCCCAGTGTCATAAATTGCTAGCTCCACAGGCTAAGCCAAATCTATACTCTGATACCACTGTAATATTCCCAACCCAGAATATTCCTCACACCCCAGCAAAACTCCAACCAAATACGTGCAAATGGTATAATAACCCAAAAATGACAAAATAACTATGGCACAGAATATAATAATGTAAACAGGGAATATAAGCAGATACTCAAGAAATGCAGCGTAAAATGCCAAGCCATTTTATTATACTGAGCAATAAGATAAGTACAGGAGCTGATCAGAAACATGGCACCTCGACTTGCACAAGGCAAGTGAAGAAATACTCTCAGAATAACAATGAATGGCCTCTTTGCATGGATGTTGCTGCTATGCTACTACTGCTACTAGGAAAAAACTGATGATTTGGGGCTACTCCCCTCCTCAGAAAAAGCTGAAACTATGGATTCGGGCTCTACTCAAAAAACCCAGAAAAACCCAGAAAGCTTTCCTGGAATGGTTGACCCCCGAAAAACACCCTCTTGGGGTTCTGCATAGTTCCTCAATGCCCTGTGCTGTCACTGGAGAAAACCCCTCCAAACTCTGCCTGAAACACTACCTGAAACCCTGCCAAAAATCCTCCAATGAGACAAGAGTTGGACCCCTGCTCAATCTCCCAGCATAAATCCACCTGCAAAACCCCAATCCAGCACTACAACCAAAAAGAACTGCATCCCTCTCCAAGTGTTGCGCATTCCTCCAAAATGCTGATGAAACTGTGGCTGAAATGCTGATAAAATTACTGCTGAAATACCAATGGAAATACCTTTCTTGAGCAGGCACTTGAAGTCCCCCAGGCCTAAGGGTGAGATCTCCGAATGGAGACACTCAATGCACTAAACAGTGCTGCAGACAAGCTAAACAACCAGCGTGCTTAAAAGTCGAAACGACTAGCTCAAAATGCACATAACTGAATGATCAAAATGAGGGGGCTCCTCTCTCTTTTATAGCTTCTGCCTCTCTCAATCCCAATGCTCACCTTCTCATGTGTGATTCCCCTTTTGCCACGTGTTCCTCCCCTCCTGCGCAGTCCCTCCATGTGTCTGCATGGGCTACATTTCTGCTTCCCCCTTTTGGCCCCCTTGGCTCTCCCTTTAAGTCACAACGTTGTGCTACTAGGAAGTGACTTTTATTCTAAAAGTGAGTTATGTCCCCCTTTCTCACTTTTTTATTTACAAAATAACTATAGAAGGAAAAATTTGGCAAAATCGAATATTCCAATTAGCCATGGCTAATTAGGAATATTACAAAGTAACTATCAATCCGACCATACCATGCCTTGGGAGCCTGCTTGAGCTTGTATAGAGATTTCTTCATTTACACCTCTTTCTCTATCACCCTGTTCAAGAATGTTGTCTTGAAGTCCATCTCATGAATCTACCATCCCATTTGAGTTGTTAGGGATATAAATGACCGGATAAAAGTGTATTTGGCAACTGGGGTGAAGATTTCCTCATATTCTACTCGTTCCTTCTGTGCATAACCCTTTTCCTAGAACCTAGCCTTGTACTTCTACACGCTGCCATCTACAACACACTTGATCTTGTATATCCATTGAGAACTTACAAATGACTTGTCATTACGCCTCGACACCACCTCCCAAACATCGTTTGTCATGATAGAGTTGTATTCTTCTACCATGGCATCTACCCACACCTAATGTTGTGTGGCTTCCTGAAAGCTGGAAGGTTCTACAACCTAAGCTACGAATGCTTGATATCTGTTAGGTTGCCTCCTCCCAAGAAGGCCTTCAGAGACAGCTGGATGCTCTCGCAGCTTTTTGTGACCGAAGGCATCTAACTGTGAACTTGGGTAAAACCAAAGTGATTATCTTTAATGGAGTCAAGAAAACCTCGGACTTCCACTTCCTATTTAAAGGAGAAGAGATCGATATTGTCAGCACCTCTACATATTTGGGAGTTCAGTTTTCAGGGCCTCACTTCAGCGTGCGGCCAGCCCTTCAGCCTCGGATCAACAAAGGATATGGCTCCCTAGCCCTTCTGGAGAGGCAGTGTTTCCAACACCATTTCCAGGACATCTCATCCAAAATGAGCATCATGAACACTTTGATTCACCGCACAGTACTTTACGGCTCAGAGATTTTGGGTCCCTCTCTCCTAGAGTCAGATTGGGCTTCAGCGGAGCGGGTCCAGACCCTCCTTTTGCGTTGTTTCATTAGGTGCAAGCAGACAGTGCCTCAACACATCATTCTAGTAGAGTTTGGGCTCAACCTTTCTGACTAGAGGTGATATTCAGGTTAGTGTCGCTCCTACACAGCCTCTAAGGCCTGGCAGACGTGAAGAAGGGTCGAGAGAGATACCCATATTTAGCATATTTCTCCTCGGAGAACATCGCCCGTATGCAGACAGGCCGATCAAAATGTTGGTACACCGGTGTGACAGAGCTTTTGGAGGCTTCAGGAATCCAAATCGACCATCTCCGTCCTTTTCAATACTCTCTGAATGCTCCAGGCCACCTCCTTCCCAATCAGTAAGAGCTAAATAAAATCATTAAGGAGGATATTTACAGACGATACATTTAGACTACATGGACCAAACCTCCCAATGGGTTGTGTCCAAAAATGGCCTTCTACGTGGAGCATTTCCTGGAGATCAGGGATGGGCTCATCATCAGACCCCAATACATGTTCCAGCATTGGATGCATGCCCTTAGAATCCCCCTCGGGTAGCTCAGAGTTGGGTCTCACAGACTCCAAGTGGAGACAAATCACCACATCGATAGGGCAGATAGGATTTGCCATCTCTGCCACTTACAGGAGATAGAGACAGAGACACACTTCATCTTCAAATGCCCTGCTTACTACGAGATTCAAGGTTGTTTCCACTGTCTCTTCAGGCCTTCTCAAACTTTGACTAGCTTCCTTAGATATGTTGATCCAAGATGCCTTGCACTTTATCTCCAGGAGGCCTTCAGATTTCGGGCCCGTTTTCTTCAGTCCCCCACCAGATCAAACACCACGCAGAAGATCACGGACTTCTTTAGGGCGCTACCATCAGCGCGGACCAGATCAGTGCAGTCCCGGGGGGATCGACCCACAGACACCGAGGCCAGATCAGTGCAGTCCTCGGGGGACCGACCCACCAGACTACACCAGCGCTCCAGGATTGGATCCACCTCGGGGAGGCGCCCTAGAATCTCTAGGCGATAGCAACAACAGCCCAGTATGCCCACAGGACAACAGACTTTGACAAGCTTCTCTCAATTTTCTTCTCTCGACCTCAGATGTTAGGAGTAGGAACTGGATAGGAGGCTATTTTTTTTTTTTCTCCTTCTCCTTCTCTGCTTCATCACAGTGCTTTGTTTCGAAGCCAAGAGCTTCTAGCTTATACATTTACAAGTACTTAGATTATATATGTATTTTCTGCTCTTTAAAAAGAAATGTTAAAGGGGACCGTTTGGTCCACTAGCTCGGCATGATGTAATCATTGTAACTGACAGTCCTGTTGACCTATTATGGTCATTTTTTTGACATTAATAAAATTATCTCATCTTATCTCTCTTGTTTTTCCTAGGAGCTCGAACAAACTCCTCTGCATCTCTCAAAGGCTAACAAACCTCTCTACTGGCTTGACCACTAGTAGTGGAAGGTTCAACTAGCTCCTCATCTTGCCTTTGTTGCTCCGTCTCATGAGACTTCACTGAATTCCCTGCTCCTAAGGATATTCTAGTACTAGTTACTGTATTAGACCCCTGTGACTATCCCATTGGTGGTCCCACTGGCTTCCCCTACTGTTGGACTAATGGAGCTTCAACTGACTGATCCTGATCACCTGCAGGCATCTCACAAGATCTCTTGAAAGCTCGATCTTGCATGAACTTTATGTCTCGTCTCACTACAATCTTCCTAAATTTGCTGGGAATGTAGATCTTGTATGCCTTGGAGGTCTCGCTATACCCAACGAAAAACCCCTTCACTACAGTCTAATCCAATTTACTACACTCCTCATCTGGCACGTGGCAATAAGCAGTGCTACCAAAGATCCTGAAGTGACTAACTTCTGGCTTCTTCCCTGTGAAGACCCCTTCTAGCGTTTTCTTCCTTAATGCTCTATGAAGAGTCTTGTTTTGGATATACACTGTCGTGTTACATCCCTCCGCCCATAAATTCTGGGCAAATCCTAGTCATATAACATTGCTTTTGCAACCCCAACTATGGTTCTGTTTTTCCACTCTGTTATGCCATTCTGTTGTGGATTATACAGAGGTGTCCACTATCTTCTGATCCCTTCCTTCGCACAAAAATTTGTGAAGTATTTATCAATATACTCTCCACCATTATCTGAGCGAAGCACCTTGATCTTCTTTCTTGTCACATTCCCCATGAGAGCCTTAAACTCCTTGAAAGGATCGAAGACCCTCTCCTTAGGCTTCAAGAAGTAGATCCAGGTTTTCTTGGAATAGTCATCAATAAAGGAGATGACGTATTTGGCACCACTGCGAGCTCTAGTGGACATCAAGCCACAAATATTTGAATGTATAAGTCCTAACACACCATCTGCTTTGCTGTCACTTCTTGGGAATGCTGCCTTAGCATACTTCCCAAGCACGCATCCTCTGCACACATTATCGTGTTCGGTGCCGAGTTCTGGAACCCATGTTACTGTTTCCCTGAGCATCTTGAATGTTCGATGGTGTAGATGTTCCGTTCTCCTATGCCATAACTCATTCAGTTCCTTCCCACTTCTACTATCACTACCTATTAGTGCCATTGGAGAGTCGAGCTGCAACCTATACAATTTGTTGCTTCGAACTCCAATCTGTCTTACCCTCTTCCAGCTTGAGTGTTTGACAAACACTTTCTTCCCTATGAAGTGGATATCATATCCCTTATCCTGTAACTGGGATACTGAAATCAGGTTCATACCCAATCCTAGCACATGCAATACATCTGTAGCGCTGGTGCTTGCTCCTAACTCCCTTTGAAAATTGATGGTACCTTTCCCTATTGGAGTACACTTCGTTATGTTTCCCATCATAATCTGGAAGTCCATTTGCTCCTCCTTGTAGCTAGAGAAATATTCTCTAACCCCTGTCATGTGAGCTGACGCTCCACTATCTATATACTAGACACCCTGTGAAGTTGATCCTGAGAAGCAAGCAAATTCATATTCCAACCTGGAAGACAAATTTGAAGCCCCTTGAATGTCAATTGTGCCCATGGTCATAGAAAATACAATTTTGTGTGTTATTCCTCTTTCACCTGACGTTGTTTTTGCTACTGCAAAATCATCTGCGTCCTACTAGAAATCTGCTCAGCAAAAATCTAAGCTACTGCTGCTCCCTTTGACTTTTGGAATCACTATTTTGGGAAAATTGACTTTTTCTGCCAACCTGCAACTGAAATTGAACCCTTGCCCAACAATTCGATCTGCCTGTCTAGGTACTGCACAACCTTTGAGAATTTCAGCTTGCTGCTCCCTCTGAATAATGAAATTCCCTTTTCTGATTATGAGCTTCTCAGCTAATCACTACCATGTAAAAATTTTATCTACTGCAGGGACTCGAAATTATTCTTCTAACTGTAAATTTAATTGTGTAGTTTATTTGCTACAACAAGCAATGAATAAAATCACAACCGCAATTTTCACCATAAAAACATTGCAGAAAAATAGAAAGCTGGAAACTGAGAAATTCTAGCACACACAAAATTTTATCACCCTAATTTTTGGACAATCATCCCTGGAAAAACCCATCTTGGGAAAACCGGTGCAACATAAGAGGGTTTTATTTTTATTATGCAACATAAATTCTGAGTATAGTAAAATGACGCCAAATTGATGTTTCTATCTGAGAAAAACACTGGCCAAAATATCTGAGGAAATTTTACTCTCCTCTCCAAGCAATCTCGGCTCAGACACTGACCCCTAGAATAATCTGTGTCAACCTCTGTGCAATCCCTTGTATGCTCAACTCAGAACTCCCTCTGAATCAGATGTCCTTCCTGTCTCTACTGTTGGAAGTCTCTGAGTAGGTCCTATGAAAATTTTCCCAGCCTCTGGCACCTGAAACAACCTACTCCACAGCTAAATCGAACTACCCCTCTTGAGGCATTGTGTAGCCCGTGCGTCGCCTCCTGGAGAATAATTCCATCCTCCTCTTCTGACTCTTTCAGAACTGGAAATTACTTCGGATAATCTCTATGTCGCCCCTCTGCCACTGGTTACTCGATCATTGGCTCAATCTCACAGCTGAATTACCTGCTACTGGGAAATCAAATTGCCTAGGTCACTGAGTATTTTCCCATCTACCCATCAACTTCTTCTTATAATCCTTTATTGGAGCACCAATGACCAAGATTAAAACTTAATCAAGGGCCCAAATTAATTTTTGTCGATCCATGTGAGTTTCTAGAGAATTCTCACCTTATCTCAATTAATATCGTTAATTAACCATATTCCCTAATTTTAGACTTAGGAAATATTTAAAAATCAACTAATAATCTAATTGAGCCATCTTTAGGTGGAATTTCTAGAAACAATTTCTAAATTTTGGAGATCTCATGTGTTTTAGTCATGGAAAATTTTAGGGGCTAATGTTCGCCCAGTGGGCTAATTTTCCATGATTTTTCCACAAAAAAGATTCGCCAATTTCCAATTTTATAAAAGACGATTCGCCCAAATTTTAGAATATAAAATTATTTTACCTTAAAAATCGCCAACATTATATAGAGACTATATATAAAATAATTATAAATTTGATTAATTTTACAAATATATCAATAAACATTTATAATTTGCATATTAGGGATTAGTGAGATTCGCCAATGTTTTAAACTTCAAGAAAATTTTCCATCCTTAAAATTTTCCTTGGTTTTAGTGTCTCCACAAAGTTTCGAGACTAGATCATGTTAGTTTTTGGTATCATCGGATGTGCTCTAGCCTTGAAAATTGGTGGAGAGGCTATGACACATGAATTCTAAAGAACCCAAAAACCGTTTGGTGAAATTCCACTTAGATTGTATTTTATTAAAATAATTAATATTTTTAATGGAGTTCCTAAGTCTAAACTTAGGGAAACTAAAATAGTAATGGGTATTAATCAAAATATGGGTGAGAATGATCTAGAAGGAAGATCAAGTCATGTTTTAATCTTAGCCGTTGATTAGAGACTTAATCTCGGCCCTTGAAGACTCAATAGGAAAAGTAAAAATGGAGGCTTGGGGTTCATTTGGAGAAACACACAAAGAGATTGAGGAAATCAATTTTCTGAGGTGAGAAGTTCTTTGGAGGAACATTGATTTGGGAGATATTGCAACAGAGGGATAACGAGAATCTGGGAGAAGGACTTTCCGGAGAATACTAACAAAGTGGTAGCACAGTATCCAGGAGAGCTAACACAGAAAAAGCTTCCTATCACGTAGAATCAAGAACTGCCGAAACAGCCAAAACTGTCGGGACCTGTCGGAACTCCCGAGAACCGTCAGAACAACCGAGAGAGTTGACGCAGAAAAGTTGCCTATCACGCAGAATCCAGAACTATCGGAACAGTCAAAACTGCTAGAACAACCAGGAGAGCTGATGGAGAGGACAGAGAAGGTAACGTAGAGCCAACGCAGAAATAACATGGGTTAGCCAATTTTTTGCCGGATCAGTCGTAATTCTGTCAGGTGAAGTGAGGTAAAAATCACTCAAATTTTCCCCTAGTATTTTCTCTGTAAAGGATTGCTAGATGAGCATCCTAGATTTGTATTCAAATATTTCTCCCGCATAATAATCAACCCTAAAAGCTGCTGCTCTGATTTTCCCTCATTGGGTTTTTTCGGGGACTATTGTGTCAAAAAATAAGTGTGTCCTATGTATCTTGTTCTTTGCTCTATTTTCTATTTCATGAGATCAAATATTTAATTAGTGTAGGATGCAGAACTAATTTGCTTCAGTATTCAAGAGAATAACTTGATGATTTAAAAATCAATTAGGTGAGGTAGATTCAGATTTGCTGCAGTAGGGGTTCCTTTAGTGTAGGAATTTTCACAGAGCACCTCTGATGCTACAAAAACTAACTAGAACCCCATTTATCCTTTATAGGGACCCTCTGTATCTGACCCATGTGGTGAAACTTGGTCTTATCCCATATTACAAAATTCTCGAGATTAAGGTTCCTTCCCACATTCTTCCCTCCTAGGAAGTCAACATTCCTAAAAGATTCGATCAAGAAAAAGCAAGAAATGGGTACAAAAACCTATGAGGGAATTCAAGGTTGGGGATGTTGTGTCAGTAGACAATATCCCTATCCCTGTCAAGATTCATGGTAAGGTGGGTGAAGGATATTATTACATCGCTAGACTTGATGACAAACATTGGCCAAATTCAATCAAAATAAGTTTCATCACCCCTTCCCTTGACACTTGACATTGTATCATATGCATGTTAGAGTAGGAACCATTGCATATTGGTTTTGCATTAGAACATAACATCATTTCATGTTATCATACTATATTAGGTGCATTTAGAGTAAATTTTCATTCTAGAATAAATTTCATTTCTTGTTGATTTTTACGGACTAACAAAAGCATGGGCGGTCAAAGGACTCCATAAAGACATGCTGCCCCGTTTGCTTAATCTTTGATGTGCAGGTAATAGGTCTGCGGTCCCAAAAGATTGTTGGTGTTCTCATGACCTCCTCGTTTGAGTACATGGTTCTTGCACTTTACTGAGAGCTCATGTCCTAGTTGGAGCTAGATGTTACCCACCATCAATGGGTGACTCCTATAGGAGAAATTTTCTCCTAGATTTGTCTTCAGTTGGTGGCCAACAACCCCTTGCATACACCAAATAGCTTGATGTGCCACCATTCTCCACCACTTGAGCCCACTATTATGTGCCCTTGCCCATATGTTATGATTGTATGTTTGAAGGTCGGCCTTCCAACCTTAAAGGTATGGATTTTCATTATGTAATTTGGTGCTTAGGCTTGCTTTTTTGGGCACATTTGGACATGGATTAGTGGGGGGATTCAGCAGAAAGAATGGGCTTGAATTGTACTCTTCTTCCCTTGTCTCAACTTGGGGGTTAATCTTTTATCCTAGTCCCATGGGATCTCCTCTATTGGCTACTAGCATTAGGATTGTCACTACATGGGAAACCCTGATTTTGGTCATGTGGTCCCACTTCTTGACACCATATATCTCGCTCCCCTCCACTCATTACAAGCCCTTTTCACATTTTACCCATTTGGGTCCACAAGGTGTTAGCATCCCCCTTCCTTTATCCACACTTTGGGTTGGGCCTAGAACGATGCCTTGAAGGTTGATGTAGCTAAAAGAAAGATAAAAAATAATTTGGCCACTTATAACAGGAAATGTACCACAAAATGCAAAAGATAAATAGGACATAAAAAAGATTAGCACGTGGGAAAAAGCCAAACATGATCTCTACCCCTATCACTATGGCCATCACCCTGGTTCTTAGGGCCCCTATGTGTGCTCCCTGCATCATTAAGGAATCCATGGTTGACCCAACCACTGGTGGGCAATGATCTGCCCAACCTTAAAGAGGTCATTGTTGCTACATCATACACATCATGTTCTCATCCCCTGGAGCCCTGAGCAGTAAAAGAAAGAAAAATAAATAAAAGGAAAAAGGCATATGAAGAAGGGTGGAAAAACAAAGGTTGGGGTAACTCATGTACCACGATTTCTCCCTCCAACATCTATATATCCAATGTGTGGGATTTCTTCATCATAGCTACCCTTGTACCATGGCATGTGGCTTGAGCGTTGCCTCTTGCCCCCATTCCGTTCCATCTTTTTTCACATGACCCTTGCCATTTGATGGATGTACCATGAGCCTATAACTCACTTAGAGGTTGAAACCACCTAATACTGTCCTTTATTAACCTCTCTTGTCGAGCAAGGTAACACCTATACATTCTAAAGCCCATTTGGAAGGGCATGCCACTATGAAGTGTCCACTTTTGCTTCTGGTTAGCAAGCTTATTTACTCAATTGCACTAACAGATTGTTGTATTGGAAGGTGAGGAGACACATTGGATCTTATATAGGATTGTAGGTGGGTCTCCATTTTGGACTTGGTGTCCCTATATAGGATCCAAGCCCTCCAGAGGGTCACAATGGCACTTGTAAGGTGAGAATTGAGAACCATGGGCCTCCATTGCAAAGAATTCATTGCCACACCATGGGATTCTTCAGCACCACACATTGTTTATTTGTGCCCTAGCCATACATAGATGATGATGCACCTAGACCACGTTGCCCAGCCGACCACACATTTGTACGTGACACTTGGCAGTTGATCTAGGGCCCAGAGGAGGTTTTGTCTCATCTGAAGAGACATGGGATGGCATGTATCATCTTCTAGCCCTCACTGATGGAGCATCGACTTGTTATTGAGCCACTTGAGACCCATGACACCATTTATTTTGCCCCACAATCACTTGGGAGCACCACAATATGTTTTGTTTAGAAATCAAGAGGCCACCCCCTTGATCATCAATTTTGGGAGCCCTCCTCTTCATCACGGCACTTTGAGGATTCATTCAGACCATCCAACAACCCTCTTGACTATTATTCTATCACTTTGGCTAGCTTTGGATGGCTTATTTTTCATTTATTGAGCTATTTGGTGGGATTGTCACCAAAAGGCATGTTATTTACACATTAAAATATTATTAGGGGTTTAATTAGGCCAAATTAGACCAATTCAAACGAGAGGAACCTCATATAAATATAAGAGGCCTCATTTATGTTAGACATCAACTCTTGGATTTGATCTCTCTTGTAAAAGAATTCAAACCTTCAATTGTTGGTCGAAATTGCATGTTTTGGATGCATTTTGATGTGTGGAATTTTCACTATCTTGTCTTGGAGGTTCTATTTGCAATGTTGATGGATGGATATACTCTCATTGTCTTGTAAGTGCCTTTTTTGTGCTATATTTTACAATGTTACATGTCTAATATATGGAATATCATGTCATGGTCTTGAATGTGCCCTAATTTAATGCGAATTAGTGAGAACACTAGGATTATTGAATCTATTGCATGCATTACTCATAGAAAATGATGAATGAATGTTCCTAGAGGCTTGTTTTACATATTGCAACCTTGAAACACCATCAATCTTTTTCAAACAAAGAATAAATATCTATTGTAGTTGTGTAGCTACCTCCTTTAGGGCTAGTGAAGTTACATAGGTCTCCTTGATAGAGCGAAATTCTTGAACCAAATTAACTCTTGACTCCATTTCTCCCAATTGATACGGTACTAGGTCTGGGATCCTTGGCGATCACATCCTCATCGAAAAAACATTTCCTTCACCTTATCCTCTCTTCCTTATTATTCCCTTCAAGGATAGGTAGCCCCTCTAGGGCTTGGTACGAAATTCATTTGAAGTGAGCTCTTGCAAAGCTAATTGGATAGGCTTCTGTGCTCGTGTCTCCTCTAGCCCCCTTCTGTGCTCGTGTGCTCGTGTTTCCTCACACAATTCTCACTATTGGATCTCGAGATAATTGATGCTCTAGTCATTGTACCAAGTGGAAACCCTTGAAGCTGAGTTTGACTTGGGGATTCCTTGAAGGTTTATAGTTTGGTAACATATCATTCAAAACCTTTTCTCTTGACTATGTTGACCTTGGATGAACTTCTATCCTGTCACATACCTCAACCAATGAGGGGTCCTTGCGTCCTTATGTGGGATACCCAATTTTTTGACATTGAGGATTAGAGGCATAGTTCAGGGACAACATGTCTCATTTTTGGTGGACACTGGGGCCACCCACAACTTCATCAATGCACAGATGGTGCAGAGGATAGGGATCATGACTGAGGAGTTTGAGGGGTTCTCAGTCCTTGTGTCAGGGGACAGGACCATGCAGTGTACATGATATGCTCCCACTCTGACAGTGACCATGGGGAACTATTTAGTGAAAGATCATTTCTTCATGGTGGATGTACCAGACACCAATGTGGTGATGGGTGTCCAGTGGATCTATTCTCTTGGTTGAGTCACTACTTATTGGAGGAAGTTGGAGATGGAGTTTACAGGGTTAGATGGCAACCGGGTTGTTCTTAGGGGCATGCACTCTTACCCTCCACAGATAGTCTCAACACATCGAATGGAGGTTGAACTGAGGCACAATGACATTGAGTGGGTGGTGGAGTTGAGGATTTTTTAGGCTGGGGGTCAGCCCAAGCTACCACACCCTGACATATAGACCATTCTGGACAGGTACCCGGTAGTGTTTGGGGACATACCACCAGGGCAGCCACCTGACCGGGGGTTTGAGCACACAATTGAGTTGGAGTTGGGGTTACAAGTAGTTATTACCACACCCTACAGACATCCCAAGGCTTACAGGGATGATATTTAGCGAGCCATTCATGAGTTGTTGGCACTTTGGCATATTAGTCCTAGCTCTAGCCCCTTCGCTTCATCAGTTGTTCTGGTGAAGAAGAAGGATGGGACACTGCATATGTGCATAGACTAATGGGAACTTAACAAGAAGACCTTGAAGAACACTACCCCATTCCACGCATAGATGATCTAAGAGGAGCCAAGCTCTTCTTCAAGATAGACTTGCGTTCGGGGTACCACCAGATAAGAGTGAGAGAGCAGGACATCCCCAAGATGGCGTTTAGGTGCCACTATGGGCACTTCGAGTTCCTAGTTATGCCTTTCAAGCTAACCAATGCACATGCCACCTTTCAATCCTTCATGAACCATGTGTTCCGTGGATAGTTACGAAGATTTGTGTTAGTGTTTTTCAACAACATTATGATTTATAGTCAGACCTAGGAGGAGCACTTGCAACACTTGGAGGTGGTGTTGCGCATTTTAGAGGAGCAACAGTTCTATGCCATGTTTTCCAAGTGTGAGTTCGGATTGATAGAGATGCTTTATCTAGGGCATATTATTGGGGAGGATGGTGTGAGAGTGCATGAGGAGATGATTAGGGCCATTCGAGACTGGCCAGTGCTTTGGAATGTGACGGAGTTGAGGGGTTTTGTGCATATATACACTTACTACAGGAAGTTCGTGAAGGGCTTCTCATAGTTGGCATCTCCCCTCATGGATTTGAGCAAGAAGGGGGAATTTGAGTGGACCAATGGAGCATAGGAGGCTTTTGATTGCCTCAAACAGGTGATGAGAAACTACTCGATGTTCGCACTCCCAGATCTCACACAGACCTTTGTGCTTGAGTGTGATGCATCAGGGGTGGGAGTAGGAGCAGTCATGATGCAGGGGGGCACCCGATAGCTTTGGAGAGTCAGAATCTACTTCCCCATGAGTGGCTATACTCCATATACGATAAAGAGATGCTAGCCATCATGCATGCACTGGCCAAGTTCAGATAGTACTTGGTGTGCAACAAGTTCTGGGTGAAAACAAATCATAATAGCCTCAGATTCTTTTTGGAGGAGAAGAAGTTGTAGGAGAGGCAACAAAAGTGGGTGAGCAAGCTTCAGATGTATGACTTTGACATTTAGTATGTCAAGGGTTGGCATAACATGGTAGCGAATGCTCTGTCTAAAAGGCTAGCCACTATTTTACTGATGAGTATGGCATCGAACTGGAAGGCGTAGTTACTAGTTGAGTATTCCAAGGAATGATTTACATGTGAGGTCTTAGATGGTACAGTTATGGATGACCAGTACAAGGTGATGGACGAGGTGATCTATTACAGGGACCAGATCTATTTAGTGCCCAAATCCCATTTAAGGGAGAAGATTATGCAAGCTGCCCATGACTCATGTTAACCCGGCATCAGGGGTTCACCAAAACTTACAGGACTATCAGGGAGAGTTTTGCTCAAAGGGGCCTTAAGGATGATGTTCTGAGGCACGTCCGAGAGTGTGATACGTGCCAAAGGAACAAGGGTGAACAAACTCACCCTGTTGGGTTGTTACATCCTCTTCCTATCCCTGACGGGAAATGGGAGAGTATCTCGATGGATTTTATCATCGGGTTGCCTATAATCCAAGACAAGGACTGCATATACATGGTGGTAGAAAGATTGACATAATTTGCCCACTTCTTCGCTATTTCAGCCCAGCCCTTGGCCTCACAGGTGGCTGAACTATTTTTTAGGGAGGTGTTTTGGCTTCATGGTCTTTCAAAGACCATTGTCAGTGACTAGGACAACAGGTGCATGGGGGGATTTTGGCAGGGGTTTTTCGGTTGGTGGGTATGGAGTTCACCTTGAGGACTAGCTAACACCCTCAAACGGATGGGAAAATGGAGATTGTAAGCAAGTGGTTGGAAGGCTATCTACGCAACTATGTGATTGGCCAGTGGCGTGCATGGATACAGTAGTTGCATTTGGACGAGTACTGCTACAACGCCACGTACCACATGTCCATAGGTATGTCCCCATTCAGAGATTTGTACAGCTATGATGCATTATCTTTCACTGATGTGATGTTTGGAGACAGCAAGGCCCCAAGGGCCAAGGATTGGATTCAGGAGAGCCAAGATATTATAGGGGCTCTCAAAGACAACCTACAAACTGCACATGACCAAAAAAAGCTCTATGCTAATAGAGGACGAGTAGCAAGGAAGCTTGAGGTTGGGGATATGGTTTTCCTGAGACTTCAACCATACAAACAGTCCATGCTCAAGCAAAAGAGGTTCGAGAAGCTCACACCCCACTTTTATGGGCCATACAGAGTCACCAAGAGGGTTGGGGAGGTAGCGTATGAGCTGGAGCTACCCCCAGGAAGTCGAGTTCACAACATTTTCCATGCATCTTGCCTGAAAAAGGTACTGGGGAAGTAGGTGACAACAACTACAGAGTTACCGCCCATGGATGATGAGGGACATCTGGTCTTGGAGCCAGAGGCCATTTTGGACACCCCTGAGAGACTCTTACAGAACAGAGTCATCAGGGAGTTTTTTATCAAATTGAGGAATCTGCTTGATGAGGATGCCACTTGGGAGGGAGAGAAGATACTCCAACATCCATCATTGCAGTTTCTTGAGGACAAGCAATATTTTGGTAGGGAGGACTCTGATATTCCCACTTAGCAATATTGCTAAGGGGAAATATCAATTTTGCCAAGTTTGTCATATTTTTCACTTTCACTTAGGAAACGTGGGTTGTGGGATCCCACTTGAGTTTTGGAGCTAAGGCAAGGGTCCAACTTAGGAGAAAAGGGAAAATCAAATGGTTAGTGGATGGTGGTGACCACTCCAAGGAAGAAATATGTTCCCCTCTTGGAAATACGCAGTTCTTGGAAGGAAAGGATGAAGGGTTCGATGGTTGGCCCCACCTGGGAAAATTGGAGGCACAATGAAAAAATAGGAGGCACTCATTTTGGGCATCTTTGATAATTTGAACACTCACCTTGACTAGCACACTTGAGCTGGAAGTCAAGTCTGCATGCATTGTTGAGCACAAGAGATTTTCAGGTGAGAATCTCACCCTTGCTTTGGTGGACCTCAAGTGCCAACCAAGGAGGGAGTATTCATCATCTTTAGATCGGTACAGGAGCCTTGCAGCATGTTTTTGGAGTAGGTTCAACAGAGATTGTGTGGCCCTATGTAGTTATACTTCGTGTCATACGTGGGTCACAAGGAGGAGGAGTAATTTGGGGCTGAGCTTTGTGGGGGAATTCCGGGAGGGAGTTTGCTGAATATATCATACATTTTGGGGGAATTAAGCAACATCGTTTACAGGTGGGTCGAAATACCTAGCAGTTGGAGGAGCTATGGGAAATTGGGCCAAAATTCCGAGGTCAAAATTTGGCCAATTCCTTCGTAGATTTTTGTGGGTTATTGGCGAAGAGCCCGGGGTTAACTTCCTAGAATTTTCTAAGCACCGGATGAGGTTCTAGAAGCCATTTTTTGCAGCCAGCAGTGTAGTTTTCAGAGAGACATCGCAAAGCTTTGTTGGGGACAACTACACTTGTATTGAGCAGTTGATTTCATCACTTGGTCACTGTTAGCTTCCTTGGGCATGCCTAGGTGCATGCATTCTGATCTTATCTTGTACCCAATATTTTTATTAACAAAATGGCTCAGCTCAGCGTAGACTATGCCATTTTCTGGGCGTTTAATGTGGTGTGAATTTGTGTGTGTGTTTTTTCTATGCTTTCTTTGTTTATCATTGTAAATTTCCTCTAGGAATATTACATTTAACTTGATGTACTTGTAGTTATCTTCTTCTTTACTTGATTATTATAGTGTTATTTTATCATCAAACAACTACCAAGCTATGAAGATCGATGAGATAAGAGGACACCAAATATAGGCTGCTAGCTAGGGCCAAAACCTCTCCTCTTAAGAGGAAAACCCACAAGAAATCTTCTTGTCTTATAGAATCTTCAAATGATGAATTCCAAGACCTAATACCCTTGGCAAAGACCCCTCTAAGACCAAGTCAAACTTCTCCTTGATGAACTTACTTCACAACTGCAGCAACTTCTCCTTTGACCTCAGTTTTGGACCTGCAACTTATGACTGCAATTTTCACCTCCACTGCGGAAACCCTAGCTCGCTCATGTGGTTGGAATATGGTAGAATAGATCTATTTTCTCCTTCACTTAGGGTCTTCTTTTCTCCTTAGTAACTTAGCCTTCAAACTTGCTACTTATGATCCCGAATTTCAACTTCTTAAGATGACTGCAATCTTCTTCTAGCTGCAATAGAATTTTCCCTAGTTCCTTTGCACATGTGGGGGATTGTAGCCTAAAACAATCCTTTCAAATTCGGTTTTGTCTTCTTCTTATTCTCTTCTTCTTCTCTATTTATTCTTGTCCTTCTTGTGCTTCAACGAGCTTTATGGATGACACCTTTAATGAGGTCTTTTTCTTCCTTATATATAAGCTTCCTTAAGATGTTTGAACAAACCAAATGAGGCTGACTTGTCACTGCTTAGGCTGACTTATCTTCAAGAAGGCCAACTTGGCGTTGGAGGAGGACATTTGACTCTTTGAAAAAGACCTAAAAGCACTCAATGGGTGCTTGAACTATAAATAAAATGATCTTGAGCATGAAACCCATGATACAAAATAATAATAATAAATTCCCTTTTGTCTTTACATCAAATACATAAAATCAAGATTAAATAAGACATTATGAAGACGAAACCTAGTTACATTTTTCAATGTATTGCTGCTTTTTGGAAATTCTTTTAGCCTCGGAATCACCCTCTTGCAAGTTATCCTACTTCCCTCTTCCTATGAAACCTACTCGCTCTACCTCTGGAAAATAGATCCAGCATCTAGCAACTGAATGGTGGTATACTCTGGAAACTTGCATTGGGAAATCTGGCTACTTGCACTAGTTGTTATGACCTCCTCTGTTGATGAAGTCAACCTCCCTTTCCTGTCACTTTGACACTAGAAAATAAATGGGAATCTCTCCTTTGGACTCCTGCTCCCAAATCTCTGTTGAAACCCTTTCCTCTAATGCTTCCCTAGCTTCAACTATGCCCTTGTTGAATACCTGCAACTAGGTAGTTAAATTGTTCAACTCACAACTGTTGCCTTCTCCAAACCCTTTGAACTACTCTTATAATCTCTCATTGGGGTCTCAACGGCCATGATCACATCTCAAATAATGGCTAAGTTCATCTTGACTCCATCAATTAAATTTTCTAGAAGTCTCTAAAGCAAAATCGAACTTCCTCAATTAATTCACTTTAATTAACTAATTTTCCTAAGTTAGACTTAGGAAATATTTTAATTATTGGCTAATTAATTTAATTGAGGTGTCTCCAAGTCTTTTCTCATGAAACCTTTTCTGGGCTTTGGAGGTCTCGTGTTTCTTAGCCTCTTAGACATCATAAAGACTAGAACACTTGTTCATTGCTACTCCAAAAACTAACATCGAGAATAAATTTCCATTGCACAAACTAGTTTACTCCTATTGAACAATCCATGAGGCCACTCCATGCATATGAAGTGAAAGATCCTTATCTATAATTTTATAGGAGACACTCTAAAGAGTAATAACCTCCAACCTTCAATAGAATTATGTGAAACAGTCTTTCGAATTAACTTAGTAACCCTTAGTTGAGAGGCTATCAAGCTACCTAAAGAAGGCCATGTACAATAGATCTCCTTCCTCTGTATCGTAGATTTTCTTAAAAAAATCACAAATAAATCCATCAATACTAGGATACTTACCATTCTTCATAGAGGATGCAACTACAAAGAGTCCTTTCAAAGCTTTGTATGGTGGATGTGGGGAGATAGTCAAGAAACTATTTATTGCATGGACCTCAGCAGAGATTGATCTCGCACCCTAGAAGAAATATGGGACTAGCGGCACCATTTGGTGGAGGAAAGATAAATAGTTGAGTGTGAAACACCTAAGGCAAGGTTTGTCAACACTTTGTGCTCATGCATAGGTTGTGAGTAGTGTGTTCGCCTCATGGTACTTGCATTGGAGAGTTTGGAAAACCTTATGCACATGCATTCAACATTGGGCTCCGTTTGTGGCAAGATGGTCTTCCTAAATCTTGTATTCCTTCAATGTACTTTACACCTTTACAAAAAATTGCTAGTATTTGGTGTTTATTTCCTCTAATGATCACTTTTATCCTTTTTTATACTCATGAAAAATATGATGTAGACTCTTCGTGAATCGAAATTTTAGTTATGGTCAACCTATGATATTTAACTTTTAATCTTTATTAAGTTGTAACCCTCTTCTTCTTTTTCAAATGAAACTTTAAATATTTTACATTTTTAATAATTTAAAATAACTTTATTAACATTATCAAAATAAAACAACCGATCAAAATTTAAATGTTTTTTATATTTATTACACTAAGTGGATGTAAATACTACCCATTACAAACCTCATATATTAAATTAAAATTTACTTAAAAATAAAATTAGTTATTCCATAGTGAGCTCTTATATTACACATGTTGAATATGAAATTATCATTGATGTCCTATCTTTCCTCCTTTTCTTTAACTTTTAATATGAATATATTTTTAAATTATTTTCCCAAATCTCAAACCATATCACTTTGAACCATCTTTTGCGATTAGTCACTATCAACATTAATATGGACTTTCGAACTCTACACACCATTTTTGTATTTTGTCTCTATAGTCACCATTAACATTAATTTAGAATTAAATCAAAGCTCCAATCTAGTTGGCTGAAGTTTGGAGATTTCTGGAATGTATTGAACTTAATTCCAGTATTACAAAGAAAGTAAAAATAAGGAAATATACTTTAATTTAAAAAGAAAGAGAGATTTTTATCTAGTAAATATCACGGTTAAATGCACAAATATTAGAAGATATACACAAAGTTTTATTAAAAACATTATAAAAATCCAAAATGGAAAAAATGTTAATACCAAGTACAAAACGTGAAGGGAAGAAGGCTGCCGAGCAAATTATGTGAATCTTGTGAAAAAAATTAACAAATACAGTTTGAATTTCCCCTAATCTTAGTTAACAAACTAGCGCAATGAAAGAATCACATGTGACCGTGTAAGAAATAAAACCTGATTGTTAACCCTCCAATGGGAGAGTCGATGAATCTCGTGGATCATCTGAGCACCCATGGGGAAAAGTGCAATTGGCGATGGAAGAAAACAACCCGTTTGTCGATAGAGTAACTCCAAGACCATCAAGTGACAGCAGGGGAGACGTAATTGTGAACTGGTGAGCCAGAGATGGCACTAGAGGGATCTGGTTATATGAAGGAATTGGATCGCCCCAATTTGCAGACCACAGAGCCGTCGAGAAATGAGGGCGTGATTGGATGTGTTGGCACAGAGGCAACAATATGAACACAAACTAAATATAATGACCTAGAGGCAGCATTATGAACACATATTAAATATAAACAAAGTATAGTAACTCATCACCTCAATGGGACCAACACTCACATTTCGCTCCACCAAATCTGATAAATCATTTACATTGAGCTTCGTCAACAAGTTAAGGCTGGTGATGGTTGATGAGGGAGACATCTGTAAGTCATCCGTGATAGCGAAGGTAACCATCTCCTTCACATAACCTTCCCCATTGCTTCCACCTCCACTAGTTAGTGATATTTCCCATGGAAGAATTCTTCCAGCATTGTATACAACATATTTTTGCCGCAGCATCATATATGGAAAGGTAAGATCAATGACTGAGATGAACAATCGGGGTAGGAGTGTATTGGTTTCTTAATCCCGGCTGAAGTCCCGCACTCCATCACAGCTGTTGATCTCATAGTCAAATTTTGGAATCACAGTCAACTGCGAGGTTAGGACTGCCATTAACCCGTGCGCGAGTTGAAGTCCAGACCGTAGGATCTAAGGCCTTCTTCATCCAACGAATATCGAGTTGGAATAAGCACGGAAGTCAATCTAGAAAGCTGGACCCGAAAAATTATAAACTGCAACCTAGAATGCTATCGGTCCGAAGGGTGGTAACATCGCGCAAGTTCTCGTGCGATGATGCGACAACCGTCGGATTGAGAACCAGATCGACGATCAAGATTTTATCGTTAATCGCATTTCGTAGAAGTCAAGGGCTGAAGGGTGTGGAAAAATTGTGATATGTGATGAAGCAAGATTGCGATATTGCGATGAGCTAAATATGCGATATTGTGATTAACTGAGAATACGATGAAGCGTCGACCGTTGGATCGGAGAATGAAATGGATAGAGGAGATTGAAGAACAACGGAAAGGCTTGGGAAAGAGCAAACCCGAGAAGTTTATGTAGGTGGGTTTATTCTATTTGAGATCCGGCCTTAGGCGTTCATGGTCAGGTTTCCATGTATTTCCAGTGTATTCTGATAATTTGTATTATCCTGGGTTTTTAGGCAAAAGAGACAATTAAACACTTCCAATAGATTTGTGTGCCCATAACCCATAGGTCCAGGATTGATAGATTGTAAATGAAAGGGATATTTCCTTCGTGCGATTTTTCCTTCGTCAAAGTGGTATCCGAGTAGGGAAAGGTTTTCCTGCATAAAAGAGATTTTGTGTAGAAAAAGGAGTGCAAGCAGAAAGAGAAGGAGGTACAGTTGTGTTAAAGCATGGCGAGTTTATGGTCTAACCTATCGTACATATGGCGGCAGCAGAAGGTGAGAAGACTTGCAACAAACCTAGAGCAAGGAGTGCTCAATTGGTTCTAGAGGAGAGAACTAGAAGGATGCCGAAAGACTAAGCTTAGAGGAGAAATCTTGGTGAGGTATCACGTAGCAGAGAAGACTATTACTACAGAGGATTGATTGCAGCTCACAGAAGATCATGAAAGCAGTTCCATTGAGGAAATGGATAGAATTGCTAGTATTAAGGAGAAGCATATGGCCAGGAGGTCATAAATTTTTGTGCCTCGAGAGTCTGATGGAGGAGCATCCGAACATTCATCGTTAAAGGAGGAATCCAAAGCGGAGAAAGGAGGAGACGTGGACAAACGAGAAAAACAAGGGACAAATTCTGTTAAAACCAAGCTAAATGATGGAATGGATAAAGTCTCTAAAAGACTTATTTAATGTAATCTGTCATATGTATGCATATAGAGAGATTTAGGAGTTGTTGAGTGATTTGTGAAAGAAAATCATGGAGAGGATTTGATCAGATCCTTCCAGTGATTTGATCCAATGTTTTCTTATAAATGATGAACCTACGTGTTCTAGGGATATAGAGGGATATAGAGCAATATATAGAAATTCGTGTAACCAGATTATAGAATCAATGTAGTCGAGAGGGGAAAGTGTGACTAAGGATGAAATGCCTTAGATTGTAATCTAATTATGTATAATGAATATACGTGTGTTATGTGGATTTTTGTGTGTCTGAGTAATGTTTAATTATTGTTTATATGATAGAGTTAATTCTCATGTTATCGGATTGTTGGTTGACCATCGATCACTATAAGGATCAATGGTGATCCAAAGATATCATAGTTAACTGTCATATGGAGTGATGACAGTGTGGATGCAGAGTATGGCCGGAAACCTATGTGTAGCGTAATTCCATTAATGGCGAAGGAAGAATGATGGGAGAACCATCGCAGCTGTCGATGGAAAGGTAAGATCAATGACTGAGATGAGCAGCAGGGGTAGGAGTGTATTGGTTTCTTAATCCCGGCTGAAGTCCCACACTCCATCACAACTATTGATCTCATAGTCAAATTTTGGAATCATAGTCAACTGCGGGGTTAGGACTGCCATTAACCCATGCGCGAGTTGAAGTCCATAGACCGTAGGATCTAAAGCCTTCGTCATCCAACAGATATCGGGTTGGAATAGGCGCATAAGTAAATCCAGAAAGTCGGACTCGAAAAATTGTAAACCACAACCTAGAATCCTATCGACTCTGATGGGTGGTAACGTCGCACAAGTTCTCGTGCGATGATGCGACAACCGTTGGATCGAGAACCAGATCGACAGTCAAGATTTGATCGCTAATCGCATTTCGTAGAAGTCAAGGGCTGAAGGGTGTGGAAACACTGCGATATGCGATGAAGCGAGATTGCGATATTGCGATGAGCCAAATATGTGATATTGTGATTAACCAAGAATGCGATGAAGTGTCAACCGTTGGATCAGAGAATGAAATGGATGGTGGAGATTGAAGAAAAACGAAAAGGCTTGGGAAAGAGCGGACCCGAGAAGTTTATGGAGGCAGGTTTATTCTATTTGAGATCTGGCCTTAGGCGTTCATGGTTGGGTTTCCATGTATTTCCAGTGTATTCCGATAATTTGTGTTGTCCCGGTTTTTTAGGCAAAAGCACTAATTAAACGCTTCCGATAGATTTGTGGGCCCATAACCCACAGGTCCAAGATTGATAGATTGTAAATGAAAGGGAGATTGCCTTCGTGTGATTTTTCCTTCATCACATTTGAACTTGGGTGGGGAGGGTAACAACCTTTTTCTCACGACCACTTGAACTACCTCCAACTGATAGTAGTATTATCTACTTAAAATAGAAGTCAAGTAGATCATTTGCCCTTGATATGGGTAGGTAAGTTGCTCCATAAATGGAATTTAATTTATCCCACATCAAACCAAATCTTTGAAAGCATGGCCTTATGTGTATGTTGCATAAATTTAACCCAAATAAGTAGTTCACAAATGATTTAAGGAATTAACTGTGTAATCATTGATAGAAAAGCATAAATATCATAATTTTTTAATAACGAATAATTTAAAATCAGATCAAGAACTAGAATGCACAAATGTTGCTCTATTATATGTCCATTTCTATATAAAAATAAAATGACATTATAAAAAATAATTGTGTTTGAAGTTGTAAGAGCATTGTGTAGAGTTGAATATTATGAAAAGAACAATGACAACTCAAAAACAATATATATATATATATATATATATATATATATATATATATATATATATATATATATATATATATATATATATATATATATATATGAGTTCATTTCAAAGTTAACCTTATTCACAACAAATGAGGAAACTAAATCCCATTATTCCTATAAATCAACCAATTAGGTGTATTGATGATGATGTTGACTTCATTTGCTTTTATTCCCTGGAATGAATGATGAGCATGTCAATTTTGACAACAAGAATATTTTTCCCACATGGATGTAAACATTGAAACTAAAATGTTATGGGCAGTTGAATGTTAATTTATCAGAAACACATTGTGAATTAGATGTTTATGGAATAATGAAGGCACATTGTAAATCAAGTGCAAGTTGCAGTCCCATAGGAAGGTGCAATAGTGACAATATGTAAATTAATTACATGTGAGGAGTATACTTAAAGTGAATCTGGAGTTCGTGATACTAAAAATTCATTTATTTATTTGATATAAAAACATCTTAGTTATTTGTTATATATAAAAGCATGTTAAGAGCATGTGTTTCCTCCTAAGAGGTGATAGGTTCAATACCAGAGGGGGGTAGAGTATGTATGCCTTCGTAGACTTAGCAGTCAAATTGCTGTGCGGAGGTGGGTCCCTTGTCCCACAAACAAGGGGGTCTCATACACCAATTTGGTGTCTGGCTTGGCTGTGACCTTAAAAATGGATATTATTATTATAATAATAATAATAAAATTTAAGAAGAAAGAGGTTTTCTAATTTAAACTTATTGTTTTGGAAAAGCATGTTAATATTTTAAGTTATAAAGAAATTTGTGATGAGGCTAAGCTTAATGTACATAATATGTTATTTTGAAAATTATTTTAAACAAAAAATTATTTAGAAAATTAATTTTTAATAAAAATATTGAAAGTAAATGGTAATCAATCTAATACATGTTGATTTGTAAAATTAACTTTACTTTTTCTAAATTATTAAAAACAAAAATTAATTCTTATAAATTACAAATGTTTCATATATTATAAATATTTTAAGAAAACCAAATAAATAAAAAAACCCCTACCCAACAAATAAAAACCAACAAAGAGAATGTGAAAAAATAAAATGATCTTTCACACTAAAGCTAGTTAGGCCCGTTCTATTACAAAAATTAAGTGTAAATAGATAATCTAGATGTATTATAAAATGAGTGTAAATAGTTTAGGTCACTGGCCTCAAAGTGTATGTGTAGATAATTTTTTTATTTATTGAATTATATGATGGTTTTTTAAAACATGATTATCATTAAATTTATGATGATTTTTTAATTTGAAAATTAAAAATATATTTTTATTTTAATTGAAATAGATAAAAAATAATATGGTTAAAATAAAATGAAATTTAATATTGAATTTCTAAAATAATATGAAATGAAAACATCTATTGTTTAAGGGGTTTTGGATTGATGTCAGTGACCAAACAAGCAGGGCCTAATCCCAAGGCATCCAAGCAGGGCCTAATTCTAAGAGCATTCAGGAGAATTGACCCTGTGTGACTTCCTAATTGGCAAGGTACTTAACAACAAGAATTTGACCACTTAACTAACCCTTAGAAATATCTATTATCTTTATTTTAAAAAATTATAAAAAATTAGAAATTAAAAAATAAATTTTTTATTTTATTTTTAATATTTCACACATTTTAAGTTTAAATGTTAAAATATTTAAATGTAAGTGGTTATCCTAATAATTCTATTAATAATTACTATACAAATTTAAAAATAAATTTTCATTTTATTAACTTAAAAAAAAAAAAAACAACAACAATTTAATTTATTCTTTATTATCAAAAATACCTAACCTTAAACCCCATATATATTAATAATAATCATTTATATAGATAGATTTGGAGTAGCCTATTTTTCCTATATAAACTTGGAAGCCAAAAAAATATTGCTGTTATACATGGTTAACATGGTTGCATCCGGGAAAAGCAAAACGAAATTTCACGGATTCATGCGATTCCGTTGTACTTGTAGGTAAATTCAATTCGAAACTGACTACTTCAGCCAGGAGTATCGTTTCTCCCAGATCGTGACATGCGCCCATGTCTCCCAATTCTGTAGAATGTGATGTTATACTGAGATAATCCAGGTCTTTCATGACCTCTTCTACATATGTAGCACCAGGTCTTTCGTGGCCTCTTCAATCCATTTCTTAAGAATTTTATGATGATCGGGTTTTCCATTTGGAAGATAGTTGATGCTGCCCTTAGTGTGATAATGATATCCAATATCCAGAGGATCTAAAAGTCTTCCATATATAGTGTCAACATTTATCCATTGGTTTTGGGATTGGATATCACTTGGTAACTCATGACTCTTCCATTTTCAATAATCACATCCCAAAAATATATGAGCTTTAACCTCCGCCCATTAGCCTCGATATATTTCCTATCACAAACCTCTTTGTACCACACGAGCTCAACCATATCGCATCGCCTCTGTCTTATTTGTGTTATGCTTGTTCTCAGTTTCTGCAATGCGTTTTAAGGCACAAAGTTGTCATCACCAATTTAAGAACCAATCAGCATGTCCAAAACGATAATTCAGAAGCACATAAAAACAATATAACATTAATAATTACTCGTAAAAACTAGTAATAATCTGCGCCATCTGCATGATCTTTAGCGCGCCGTGATTCCATTTTTTTTCCATGAACCACTTGCCTACTGATCCTAAGCACAGTTGAAGACTTGTTCATTATAATGTGACCTTAAAATTTATCCCATTTAAATTTCCACACGAGAAGCCTGCCTCATTTCAAATTTCAAATTTCAAATTTGGACCACGTCATCATATGAATTCAATCCGCGAATCGGGATTTTGCACACTATTCGCGGATTGGATTCATGTGATGACGTGGTCCAAATTTGAAATTTGAAATTTGAAATGAGGCAACCCTGTCAAAAGAAATTTTAATGGCAACCCTATAAAGGCTGCGTGGTAATGTTAATGGAAATAACCAAAAGTAAGTTATATGCTTCTCGTTTGAGTTTGCATTTGGCCATGTTTGTTTCAAGAAGAGAAATATGAGATAAAACATAAGAATAAAAGATGGAAATATGAGAGAAAATATAATGCAAAAAAATATAAGATAAAAATAAAAAATATAATGAAAAAAAAAAAAACCAAAATATTAGAAAATATTATGATTATTATATATTTTAATAATTTTAAATTTATTTTCTTTCCAAATTTATTAATTTTTAAAATTAAAGTGGCCAAACCTTGTAATATACATTTAAAAACACCCTGAAATGAATCTTACAGCATACATTAAAAAAAAAGCACCATTGAAATGTTTACCATCAATTTTATCAAATTAGTTGAATCTTTAGGAGTAGAAGTTGGACCAACCTTATCACATTATATGAAAAGAAAAATATCAAATTATTATATGAAAAGAAAAATATCAAAATAGTTTGAGAAAATTTATGACCGGAAAATGAGTTATAATAGATGGCTCATTCCTATTTTAACGAAGAATTTAAGGATGAATCACGATAATTGATTTAACTCAAAAATTAAGATGTGACTATTTCGAAATATATTTCTAATAAAAATCATCATTAAACTTTATTACACCACACCACATTTGTCTAAAATCATTAAGCCTTATTACATTATATCAAAAGCATGAATTGCTTATACGATCAATTAGATGAAACCCTGAGAAAGGTGATTAAATATGAAAGCGCTTTCGTTTTCATCGATAGCCTGATATTCCATAATGAAAAAAACTCGAAGGCCCGCTTTCATTTCCATAATAACCAACATTGATCTTGTTCCATTACACTGAGAGACAATTGCAGGCATTATATTCCAGCTAAACAAACTAAATATCAGTATATATACATTTTCATCATCAGCTAGAAATATGATGTTTTATCACCGTGCCCTTTTTAATACAGTAACTCCAAAAGCATGAGCTGTAGCATGAATTAAGGGTCTGTGCTACATGGCTACCAAAATTCGTTCTTAAAACCAGCAAACATATATTATACATTTCCGATATTTGCTCAGTGTTGTAAACTGTACAATGAAGTATGCTCAGGCGTAACTGTTTTCTCACAAAAAGATAGCACAGATTGGAGCAGCAGGGAAAATTATCGCAAACAGTTCGAATTTCATTCTACCCTTTGGTAAGTTGCTCACTGATCTTGAAACTGGCAACTGTAGCTTTCTGTCCTGCACCACAGAATCTTGAAGAGACGAGTTGAAACAAGAATTCAGATGCTGTGCTTCTTTTCTATGCCCCACTGTTGCTTTTAAATCATAACAGAGTCCATAATTGCCTTCTAACCCACGTTTTCAGCCCATTTTCTTTATAAAACCAGTAGAGAAGGGAACCTGTCACGCCCCTACACCAGCGGTAGTCTTTCAACCGCTTATAGCAAGGTGCGGCACTTCCAACTATTTCTGCGCCCTTTTTACCCCTTGTCCAATGCGTAGAAGAGATGCCAATTCGTTGTTGTTCAAATGAGCTCAAGGCTCTCTTACTTATACATGTTTCTGCGTGAGTTTTGGGAGGGTGTCCAGCCCCATGGCCGACCCCATAAGCCATCACCACACGCCCACATGTACTCATTTACAAGTCGGCCTCACTCCATAATCCATCGCATATAAGTGAGGGTTCAACACTTAGTTATTTTAAGTGTTTCTCCTTTATCGTCGCACTTAACGTCGCATATCGTTGTGAGGATTGTCGCATTTCGTCGCATGAGGAGCGCCCGCCCGTCGCAAGTCTGCCCGCCCGTCGCACCGATGTGCGCCCGCCGTGCCCGTGCGCCCGTCGCACCCGACGCTCAACCGCCCGAGTTTGCGAAGACCTTACATCCTCCTCCACCTGAAATCGTTGTCGTCCTCGACAACATACCATCTCGGTAGCTCTCCACCAAGATCATCATCAACCATGATGTCAACTCCTCCACATAAGGCAAACATCCCTGCAACATATGTAGAATCCCATCTCCATCATGTTCCACCTTAGTGACTAACTGCCACCAAGACAACCATACCAAGGTATACACCTCTACGGTATGTACTCCATCAGATATCATCTCGATCCATGATCATTGACCCTTTGCCACAATCTCCACTACAACAACTCGTGTCAACCTCATCATGTGTCACCATGTGAACCTCTATCATGATACTCCAACAAAATGTCAACACATCTCTGTACACTTCGCGACCCCATGTCTGAACTAGTTGGGTGATCAGTCCAACTGTCACGCTCAATCCATGAGATTGAACATCCTTATGCCATCATCTGTTGTTCCTCAAACATCCGTCACATCCTTGACTCATCAAGAATCCATCCATATAAGTAAACCATGCTCAGGTCCATGAAGTAGTCCGCATCTCCTCTGTAACATGCTCCATATAGCCAACCTGATGTTCATGACTCTAGTTGTCCATGATGTCTAATCCATGTAGACCCCATCTCAACCTTTGGTCATCTTCATCCAAGTCTTCATCTTGTCATAAAGAAGCCTCTCCTAAGGCCCCTTGTAGGGTTGATGTGGTTCCTTCCTGCCAAGGCCTCCACACCAACCTTCCTCCAAGGTTATCTATAGAGAAAGGACGGCCAGGAAGTTTCCTCCCTGACTCTCATCCACCCATGTGTCAGATTGATGTTGTTTCCTCAAGTACCTATGCACAACTTCAATCTCTTCACATGTACATCCAAGCTCACCTAGCTTGTTCTTTGTCAACTGAAAGTCATATATGCCCATAGCATACCTGCAAAAGTCCACTATCCCAGTAGGATCTCTACCCTCATAATCCTCATCAACCACTACCTTTGAAGTAGCACTCGGGCTCCCTTCACTTTTAGCTCCATTGTGAAGATTATCAGTAGAAGATGCTTCCACTAAGTGTCTCCATGTTCGTGAGGCCCTCTCCCCACTTTCTTCATTCCTCTTTCCAGCTCTTGCAACGAAGTCAACAAGCTTCCTTTCCTTCGTTGTTTGAGTTACACTCCCAAGTCCTCTTTCCTCCACATCCTCATCCTCCACATTCGGATCTTTGGGATATAGAGTCATAGAAGCCATCCTTGTTCTATACCCCAAGCAACTCCTTCTATTCATCAGTACCATCATGGTCTTCCCTCCAGCTGTGATCAAGAGAATATCCCGGCTCACCATTGGTATGGCTTGTGCAAGTTCCATAAAGTCCAATCCCAACACCATAGAATGATCATCCATGTCCACAACTCTCAAGTCCAACTTCCTGAACCATGATCCTACTTTCACTTGAGTGTTTTTCAACACACCATCAACAGCTCTAATGGTAGAGTTGACTGCTTTGAAAGCACTCCATTCCCTCTCCATTTTTGCTTTCTTCCCAAAAGACTTTGCTGCCTTCCTGCTTATGAAGCTATGAGTAGCCCCCGTATCCACCAAAGTTGCAAATCTCTTGCCCTTCACGGTCACCTGCACAAAACTTAGCTTCAAGGATCCATCTTCCTTTGCTGGCTTTGTCTTGCACCTTATATCAGCAACCTTCTTCAAGAATTTGGCCTCAGAAGTGTCAATTGGCTCATGCTCCTTTTTGACATTCCTCTTAAGGTACTTCACTTCCTTGCTTGGTCCTTCTAGGGAACTCGGCCCTGGCCTGGCTTGTCTTGCTTCAAGCTTTCCTTCTACCGTGTTCTGCTCAAGTGCACCAACCAAGTGTCCATTGACCAAGTTCATGGAACTAAACTTCCGAATGTCCTCTGGATGTTCTCGGTAGTGAGTTCCCAACTTGTCAATGTAGTCGAGCTCCTCTTGCTCAATCACAACAACCTTCTTACCAAGAAGCTTCTTCTTTATCTCTTCCTCAATTTGCTTGATTTCGGCTTCCACCTTGGCACTTTCCTTCCTTAACTGGGCTCTTTCATCAAAGAGCTCTTGAAGACCAAGACCACTTCGTTGGATCTTCTCATCAAGTTCATTGAGTTCAACATCTGTCGTACTACCACATTGGCTCCTAAGTTCTTCAAGTTCCCTTCTTAGTTCCGAACAGCTTTCTCGAATCTTCATGTTCTCAGCTCTCATCGCAACCCAGTTAGAACTCCATCGACTCATGTGTTCCAATACTTCGTACCGGAGAGCTTCAACCGCATTATGGTTGGATTCACCTTCATCCACCATTACTGCCTTTTCAGCCTTCTCCATGTTCACCAAGTCACCTGCAACCTGAACCAACCCTTGCTTCACTTGTGTGAAACGGTTTCCTTCACCTGCAAGTACCCTTTTCACTGTTACGAGCAACCCTGCTCAAATACCAACTGTCAAGTTTCCAAGTGTGTGGATACACTTGCTTCGCCTAGCTTCCTGCAAGACTCCTCCAAGCCTTCAGACTAGCTCTGATACCACCTGTCAAGGTGTGTATCAGCTTCAATGCTTCAACACCGGCTTCACTCGTCGTGAACCTGCTCTGATACCACCTTCACTTCGGTGAAGTTGTGTAGCAGCTTCAATACACGGATCAACTACTCTGATACCACCTGTCACGCCCCTACACCAGCGGTAGTCTTTCAACCGCTTATAGCGAGGTGCGGCACCACCGAACGCTTTCTTTTCACCAATACTCACCTTCGTGGACTATGCCTAATTCACTTGTCCTTACTTAGTTTGTTTTTCGCAACCAAGTAAAATGCATTTATCCTTTATACTTAATGAAGCCCATACTCATTCATTATCCATATGCAATTAACCAAGAACATCAACAATTGCAAACAAGTATAAAGGGAGGGGCAACTCCCGAACAGTCTGCCCAACAATATATTATAACAGTTTCTTCAATAATACATCATCAAGTATACTTGGCAAAACTCCAAGTCTATACTTAGAATAATTTTACAATCAAGGCATAGAACAACCTTTTACAACATCAATGCCAACCTACACGGTAGGAGGGTGCTCACCCGAGACACCTAAGACTCCCCCTTAGATTCTGCACGATTTCCACCTCAAACCGCACTCTGATCGACCTACGAATGACCTCCGGTAAAACTGCGCACTTACACCTTGGAGCGCATGAGCTATGCGCACTTCCAACTATTTCTGCGCCCTTTTTACCCCTTGTCCAATGCGTAGAAGAGATGCCAATTCGTTGTTGTTCAAATGAGCTCAAGGCTCTCTTACTTATACATGTTTCTGCGTGAGTTTTGGGAGGGTGTCCAGCCCCATGGCCGACCCCATAAGCCATCACCACACGCCCACATGTACTCATTTACAAGTCGGCCTCACTCCATAATCCATCGCATATAAGTGAGGGTTCAACACTTAGTTATTTTAAGTGTTTCTCCTTTATTGTCGCACTTAACGTCGCATATCGTTGTGAGGATTGTCGCATGAGGAGCGCTCGCCCGTCGCAAGTCCACCCGCCCGTCGCACCGATGTGCGCCCGCCGTGCCCGTGCGCCCGTCGCACCCAATGCTCAACCGCCCGAGTTTGCGAAGACCTTACAGAACCAGTCCTGTCAGTTCATTGGCACTCAAATTCATCTCATAAATCTGCGGCGTGCTGCCAAATTCAGTGGGAATGGTGCCCTCCAACTTATTGTTATCCAAGGCCAAATAGTTGAGATCCTTCAATGAGCCGATAAAGCTTGGAATCCGGTCAACAAGCCCTGCGGATGACAATCCTAGGCTTCTTAATGTTGGAACTGTGCCCTAGATATCTAGTATGATTTCCCTAGCTTTGGGTTTAACAATGTAAACTTTGAAACGGGAACTGATACTGTTACCCGTTTTGTAAAGATAGCAAAAAAGTGACCCGATTTTGAAAAGGGGTGATGCAGAACACACATGTTTTTTTTAGAGCATATTTTTTGGCACTTTAATTTTTTTTTATGTATTTTACGTTTTAGAATGGTAGTGAATAGTAGTGATTTTCATGTTGATTTAAAAAAGTGGTTATTCTGCATCACACCCTTTTTTTAAAAGACCTATTTTTTGACTTTAAATTTTTTTATTGTATGAAATGTAAATAATTATTTTTTAAATTTAATAATTTTGGAAGTGGTCATCTTCTTCATATTATCTTGTTTTTTTTTTTTTTTTTTTTTTTTTTTTGTAGTGAGTTTTTTATTGTTTTGCATATTTAACGAAGAAGGTCGATATTTTGAATTTTCGATATTCTACATATTTATACATTGTTAATTAAATTTTCAATCCAAATGAAATAATTGTCTCTAAAAAACAAATATAAAAAAATATATAAAAAAGACAAAAATAAAAAATAAAAAATGTTAAAAAAAATTTATCTCATAAACCCTAAAAGAATTTGGAAAAAAACAAAAATTAAAATATATATATATATATATAGTAAAAATAGAGAAATTAAGAAAAAACATTAGCAAAAACTCGGAAAAAAAATAAAAAAATAAAAAACAAACTAGTTTAAAAAAATAAATAGAAAATTAACGAAAAAAAATTAAAAAACTAGTAAAATTAATATTAAAAAAAACAAAAATAAAATCAAATTATAAAAAAAAAAAAAAAAAAACCCAAAAAAATATGAAAATGGCAGAAAATATATGTCTTTTCAAATGAAAAAATAAATAAAAAAACGTTTACAATTTAAAAAAAAATACCTATTTTTTATTTTTTTTTTAAATTCAAATTATAAGAAAAAAACCAAAAAAAAAAGAGTTATAAAAAAAAAAAAAAAAACAAACAAACAAACAAACCCAAAAAATGCATATTTTTGATTTTTTTTTTTTAAGTTAATAATAATTATTTTTATTAAACGTAACATTTTTATTTTAAAAAAATTAAAATTAAAATTATTTTTTTTTAAACAAACTTTTTTTTTTATTAAAAAATTATAAATTTTTTTTAACATTTTTTTTTTAAATTTAAAACCATAAATAATTAAAAAAAAAATTGTTCCAAAAAAAATTAATTTTTTAATTTCAAAATAAAAAAATTATTAAAAAAAAAAAATAAAATTTTAAAAAAAATTTAACACATTTTTTTGTTTTTTTATTAAAATATATATATATATATATATATATATATATATATATTGGCCCCCGCCCCCCGGCCGCACAGGCACCTCCGCCCACGGCCGCGCCACCACGGGCGGCCGGGGGGCGGGGGCCAAATATATATATATATATATATATATATACAAAAAAAATGTGTTAAAAAATTTTTTAAATTTTTAATTTTTAATTTAAAAATTTTTTTTTTTTTAATAATTTTTTCAATTTGAAATTAAAAAATTAATTTTTTTGAAATTTTTTTTTTTTTTTTTTAAATTATGTGTATTTTTAAATTAAAAAAAAATGTTTAAAGAAAAATGTTGTTTAAAATAAAATTTAAATTTAATTTTTTTTTCCTTTTTTTTTTAAATAAAAATTGCAAGTTTAATAAAAAATAATTATATTTTTTTTGTTTTTAATAAAAAATATGCATTTTTTTTGTTTTTATAATTTTAATTTATTTTTGTTTTTTTTTTAATATTAATTTCACTAGTATTTTAATTTCTTTTGGTTCATTTTCTATTTTTTTTAAACTAGTTTGTTTTTAATTTCTTTTTCTTTTTTTTCCCAGCTTTTGCTAATGCTTTTTTTTTATTTCTCTGTTTTTACTTAATTTATTTTATATATATATATTTAGCTTTATTTTTTTTTAACTTTTTTTTTTTTAATTTTTTTTTAACTTTTTTTTATTTTTTATTTTTGTTAATTTTCTATTTTTTTTTTAAATCTAGTTTGTTTTTAATTTTTTTTTGTTTTTCTTAATTTTTTTTTTATTTTTCTATTTTTACCTACTTAATTTTTAATTTATTTTAAATGTTTTTTTTTTCTTTTCCGTATTTTTTTTTTTTGCCAACTTTTTGATGGTTTACAAGATATTTTTTTTATTTTATTTTTTTTTCACTATTTATTTGTTTATAATTTATTATTTTTTTTAGTTTTTTAATTTTTACCATTAATATTTTTTTTTTACATTTTTATGATTGATGTTTTTTTTTTATATATATATATATATATATATATATATTTTTTAAGTTTTATATTTTTATTTTGTGTTTTGTTTTTATTATATATCTTAATTTATGTTTTGTTAATTTTTTAAACTTTTTTTTTATTTGTGTTTTTTCAATGTTTTAATTTTTTATTTTTTTTTTAATTTTATGTTTTCATTATTTTTTTAAAATTTAATGTTTTTCGGGGTCATGGTAAAATATTTTACGCCATTATTTCGAAATGTTGAAATTTTACTTTCGAAAAAAAAAGTGTTCTTCCAGAATTAACACTATTCGTTTTGAGGGTGTTTTTTGGATAATTTTTGTGCAAAAAATTGGTTTTCACCGCCATTTTTAAAACATGTTGAAAATTTACCCAAGAAAAAAAAAAAAATTATTCCAGCATCAACACTTTTCATTTTCAGCACTGTTTTTGATGTTTTTTTTGGGTTTTTTGGCCAGAGTTCCCGTTTTGAGTTTCTAGTTCCCGTTTCAAAGTTTACATTGTTGTTTCCACTAAGATGCAGATATCGCAACTTAGACAGCTCAGCCAAAAACAGGGGAACACCGCCAGATAAGTTATTAAAGCTCAGATCAATAAATTCTACGGCATGCAGATGCACCAGCCTGGTGGGAAGTGCCCCTTGGAATTGATTGTAGCTGAGGTCGATCGTGGAAATCTTGACAGGCAAGCTCGCCGAATTCCGTCGGCACGCAGCCCTCCAACCGGTTGCGATTCAAATCCAATATGACCAGCTCTTTAAGATCCCCGATGCTCTCCGGAATTCTACCGCTAAAAGAATTCGAACTCAGAACAAGCTGGCAGAGGTTCTTTAAGTTTCTGATCTCGGCAGGCACAGTGCCCCCCATGCTCGTTCCAGATAAAATAAATCACCGGAGGTCAGTAAGCATCCCTAATTCTGGCGTAAGAAAACCTTGCAGTGCGGGATTGTCC
This sequence comes from Pinus tabuliformis, assembly GCA_031772625.1. NCBI lineage: Eukaryota > Viridiplantae > Streptophyta > Pinopsida > Pinales > Pinaceae > Pinus > Pinus tabuliformis. The sequence continues at coordinate 866,513,371 of CM062820.1, forward strand.
TGGAAAATAAGCTCCTCGACTCCTCCTCCAGCGAGAGCCGCCCAGACGAAGGCGGGAATTGTCAAGATCTTGTGCATAAAGCCCCTGTAGAAGGAAAGCCTGCAAAGGCGCGAGATCGAAACCAGGTAAGGGCTAAATGATGCATTTCTCCCACAGGGGGATTGTTTGCGGTGTCGAATACCCAACCCAGGTTCAATTCCACGATGTGCCACTTACTGTCATGGGCGTCCAAATCGCAGACGACGCCGTGCGGTCCGCCAGTGCAGAGATTATCAGGAAACAAGCCTCTCCAGTCGATATCAGAATTGATGGCTTCCAGAACCTTGTAGACCGCTTCTTGCTCTCTGCTATCCAGCGCTAGCTCTGGCATGTAATCATCTCCATTCCCCAAAACTGACAGAAGCGGCAGCAGCAAGGGGATCGCCATTGCAATTCAAAAATCTCTAAACGTGAAAGTATTTCGGACTGGATACTAAAACTGTAAATTACAGAACGGATTACAGCAGGTTGCTGATATATATGTTGATTTTTAAGAGCGATTTCAAATTTGAATTTTATTCGCCGGCGCACACCCTCATGTATGCTCCATGCCATAACCTCCAAACGTATGGAGTACTGTCAACGCAATTTCTGGGATCTATCATGCGCATGGTGGATCATGTGGTATCGACATAATCATGTTTATGGTGGATCATGTGGCATCGACATAAGCCATGGATGATGAATGCGGAATCGGAATTTGTTAACCTGCCATAACCTCCAAACGCATGGCGTACTGTCAACGCAATTTCTAGGATCTATCATGCCCATGGTGGATCATGTGGTATTCACATAATCATGTGTATGGTGGATCATGTGGCATCAACATAAGTCATCGTTGATGAATGCGAAATCGAAATTTGTTAACCGGAGAAATGATGCAGTTGACAGCCAAAGCCTATGTCAGAACCCTTCTCCCAAAACTATTCTTAGAGTTTCTTAAGGGTGCATTAATAAATCTATAGAGTTGGAAATAGGCCTTGCCTAAAACATGCAGTGAGAGCATTAATGTCACCACCGGGACATCGTTTCATGAGGGATCATCTATAATTCTGCACGCAATAATCACGCAATGGAGTGCCAAATGCAATGTTGTTTAATGATGGCAGAGTTGTATGATGACGTGAATATTATTTAATCCATGGATCAAAATGGTTAAGGAAATATGACAATTGAAAAGCCTCTAATGAAATATAACCACTTGTAAAACAAACAAACAAAAAGGTTGGGACATGAGAAATAGGCGTCATCCTAATTATGGAAACGTGTGTTTTATATCTGAAATTTATATGCCAATAATAGCAGAGAACACCGTGAAAACATTGTGCTGGAAGCATGCGTGTCATGATAATTATTGAGTAAACCTCGGTATAGAAGTGGGATAAGCTAGTTGTCAAATTTCAATTATCCATGAATGTTGTTGGAGAAAATAATTCCAACCATCACTCCAGCCTATCCTTGTCGTCTATCCTAGTTAGTTTCAGTTTATTTTAATTAGTTGAGTTTTAGTTCAGTTCAGTTTAATATAGTGATATATTATTGTGCGTTTTTTTTGGTTGGTCATTTATTTAATTGTATTTAAATAATGTGAAGAGCAAGTTGCTCAAATTTGTTTTATCTTCCATTTTTAATTTACTATGGTTTATGTTTATGATGGGTAGTTAACATAAAATAACAATTAATAACAAAATTTTAGTCAAAATTAAGTGGATGTCATCCAGATGTAAGATTTAGCTAAATTATTGGGAAATATAGCAATAAGTTTGTTTGCAAAATTAGTAATAATATTCAAAATATTATTGCATTTAAATTTAAAGAGAATCTATGGTGTGGCAAAGAATTAAAAGATAAAAATTAAGATCCTAGAAAGAAGTATGGGATGCAATAATATGTCATCTTTGTAACATTAAAAGATTGAAGACAAAAAACATTTTTATTAAAATATTTTGCATATACCCACATTAAATCAGACTTTCGAAATATATTTCACAATATGAATCTCCATAGCCTCTTAAATCATCAAAAGTGTGGTAATCTTGGATTCTTCTTCTAATAATTTTGTAGCATATGTAGTGTATATAAAAGATATAAATAAGTTATAATAATTTTTTTATCAAAAAAAATAATAATATCTAAAAATTGAATTTAGGCTTCTGATCCATATTTTATGCGTCGAAATATTTTCGAAGAAATCATATTACATATCTTATGTGTTGAAATATTTTCAGAGAAATCACATTAGAGATAATTCATCGAAACGTTTAGAACCATTGAGTGTGGTTCATCTTGTCGTTTTCAGAAAAATCACATTAGAGATAATTCATCGAAACGTTTAGAACCATTGAGTGTGGTTCATCGTCACAACAAGATGGAGAATCAAATCATGACACCAGATTAAATAGAGAAACCAATACACCAGATTAAATAGATAAACCAATGTATTGGTTTCTCTATTTAATCTGGTGCCATGATCTGATTCTCCATCTTTTAATGACGATGAATCACACTGGATGGTTTGAAACAGATCGATGCATTATCTCTAATGTGATTTCACCAAAAATATTTCAAATTAATTTAATTTCAATGAATATTATTATATTATCATTTTTTTAAATATTTAAATATAAATTTAAATAATTTCTATATTTTTAATTACACTATTTAATCAATTATTTTTTACAATGATCATAACAAGAATAATTATAAATTAAATCAAATTTTTTAAATTTATTTATATTCATAAAGGCATGAGTAATAATTAATTGTATATTTATATATAAAGTGAATAAATTTTACATCAATCATATAAGATTTGATTTTGTTGACAAAATGCAATAATAAAATCCTAATTTAATTTTGTCCTTGAATTAAATTAGGAATTAAATTGTAATTCCACATGTCATGACAACTTGTAATAGTTAAATAAGTTAATTTGACTTAGTTGGCTCCGTTAATTCGAATTGGGAGTCATGCAGAGTGTATCCTACTTTTTAGGAGCCCTGTTTGAGTTTATTTTGAGTTGTAATAATTTAATTCAGTTTAATTGAGTTAAATTCAGTTAAAATAGTTCCAGTTGATGGAGGAATTAGTGAGAGACCAGTAGCGGAATGTAACCTGCAGTAGTGGGATGTAACTAACACTCATCAACCTGTAAACTGAAGATTCACTCATAATTAACTCTTGCATGTCAGATCAAAGAAAAGCCTAGTTGAGATTAGAGTTTAGGGACAATGTACTGTCAGTTATATAATCATCTGAATTGTATAGGTGGTGAATGCAATCAGAGGAAGGCTTAACCTGTAGTAGTGGGATGTAACTAACACTCATCAACCTGTAAACTAAAGATTCACTCATAATTAACTCTTGCATGTCAGATCAAAGAAAAACCTAGTTGAGATTGGAGTTTAGGGACAATGTACTGTCAGTTATATAATCATCTGAATTGTATAGGTGGTGCATGCAATCAGAGGAAGGCTTATGAGGGTTGCGCAATTCATATTTGTGGAATTTCCCAATTAAATATGGACTAATTCCCAAGGAAACTACGCAAGGAAATAGGAGCTTGGCAGGAAACACAATTGGCTAAGTATTGGCCTGAGTTGGTTTGTGAAGCAGTGAGATAGATTGAGATAGTGCAGAGGTTCCTCGAGCTTGAGAAATTAATTGTAATATTCTCATATTTTCTGATTAATTCTATATACAGATAGTAGGGGGTTTTAGCTATGGATTTACCAAAAAATTATTGTGTTATGTTTGATTTAATTCTTTCTCTTTTACGTTTCATGATTTCATTGATCGTATATTATTTCCGTTGATGAGTACAGTGGATTCAAGTCAATTGTTTTAGCATATTACAATTTGCAATTTGAAACTACAAGGAATTTCTAGATGGTATCAGAGTTGGAATCACTATAGAAGAAGATAATACAAGTTTTTGTTTTGCAGGAGAAATCAAATTTGTAGTATCATACTTCAAACCCAGCAGGATGTCGTTCTACGGATTCAGACTCAAATATGCCCTTGAGGGTAGTTCGAACTATATTTTCTTGGAAGGACAAGATGGGGGCAGTGTTGGAAGACAATGGGCTTAAGGAATTCATAGACAATGATATTCCTAAGCCAGTTGATGCTCAAAATATAGCAACGTGAAGAAAGTGTGTGGAAAAGGCAAGAAGGATTATCCTAGAAGGAGTTCGAGATCATATTTTCTAGAACCTCCATGGTAAGGAAACTCCATTTTCAATGTGGAAGGCCTTAACAGACCTATTTCAAAATAGCAATGACCACATGAAGCTAGCACTAAAGGATAAGCTCAAAAAAATCAAGGTGGAGAAGGGTGGAACCATACTGAAGTACTTGACCAAGTTCACCCATTGTCGGGATGATCTTGGAAGTCTCAATGTTATAGTTGTTAAAGACGATATGGTGAGCCTAACACTTCTAGGCCTTCCCAAGGGCTGACACAACTACTAGGACTCAGTTAATGGGAGGGATAACCTATCAGAGTGGGAGTGATTGAGGTCCGATGTACAAGTAGAGATTCAACGGAACACCAGAGATGGATCCTCATACAAACATGATGATGAGTAGAACTGTGCCTTAGATGGAAAGGCGAAGAAAGGGAAGGGGAAGTTGTCCCATTCCAAACAGGGCAGCAAGAAGAAGGACATGTCGACCATTAAATGTTTTCACTGTCACGAGTTGGGACATTATGCCACAAAGAATCTACACAAGAAGGTTGGTAAGAATCCCTTAGGAGGAGCGGCAGGTGAAGCTCTTGCTTCAAAATGAAAACTGGATTTCACCCTCACTTCTTGCATGGTGACATCAGTAATGGGTAGTGTTTGGTACCTAGATAGTGGGGCCTCATTCCATATGACCAATAACAAAGAGTTCCTTAGTGACTTGGAGGAGAAGGACCTCTAGATGCACATTGAAATGGGAGATGATGGGAGGTATAACACGAATGGTATCGGTACTATTACCTTTAAGAGGGAGTCTAGTTCTCCTAACACATTAAAAGATGTCATGTATGTTCGAGGTTTGAAGAATAATTTGGTTTCAGTTGTCATGTTTGAGGACCGTGGCTACAATGTGATATTTAGCAAGGGAAAGACTTTCCTTTGTCACATAGCCTCACGATAAGTGAATCAGATTGAGGTTCAGGTGAAGAACCTCTACAAATTGGATGTAGAAGACCGTGTTGCTTTGAGAAAAAAAGTAGAGAATGTGCAAAGGCAAGACATCGGTCAGATGTGGCATGGAATATTGGGTCACTTGCACCACCGAGCTTTGAATATCATGCAACAAATTTCTACAAGACTTCCCAAGGGTACACTAGAGCAGAAAGATACATGCAAAGGGTGTACGTTGGGGAAGTAAACCAAAGCTTCCTCTCACGATAAATAGAGTTGAGTACAGGCAATCCTCAATAGAGTTCACTCAGATGTGTGTGGACCATTATCAACAACATCCACAACCAAGAATAGGGATTATGTAATATTTGTTGATGATTTTTCTCGTAAGTGCTAGATTTTCTTCATGCAGAAGAATGATTAGGCATTCACTAAATTTTGTGAATTTAAAGCACTTTTCGTGAAAGATACTGACGGGAAAGTTAATGATCTCAAAAGTGATAATGGTGGAGAATATGTGTCGAATGAATTCAAGAACTTTTGTACATCAAAAGGCATTCAAAGGGAGTTAATACCACCTCATAACCCACAATAGAATGGGTTGGCTTAAAGGAAGAACATAAATATTGTGGGAGCTTCATGGGTGATGTCACATGATGAGGGCCTATTGTTGCACTTGTGGGATGAAGCATGCAACACAGATGTTTATTTGCAGAACATAAGCCGTCATTGAATTCTTAGGATGAGTAAACTAGAAGAGTATTTTTTAGGTAAGAAACTAGATGTGGCGCACTTCAAGATATTTGGTTCATCAGTCTACTATAATGTCACCAAGGATGCACGAAAAAAGCTGGAGCCAATAGCTGAGTTGGGAATATTTGTGGGGTACACCGATACACCTCACAACTATCGAGTGTACCTGTCATCCAACAGAATGACAATGGTTCGTAGAGATGTGAATTTCAATGAAAAGAAGGCCATGAGATGTTCCCCTGGGAGGGAGATTCCATTACATCCAGATGAGGAGTTTTAGCTCGAAAGGAGGAACCTCGGGATGATGTGGAACAGCCACATGCAGAGGAGCAGAGAGTGGAAGCAAACACTCATGCAGGGAATTCCAAATATGGAAGGAAGTGCACCAGAGAGGCTGGCAAATTGATGCGTGATGCTAGAGAGAATGAGGGAGAACCCACATCACATCGCAGGCATAAGAGTTCACCATATTGGTAAACTAGCTACATGACTCTGATGAGTGAGAGTGTAGAGATTGAGTCATCCTCATTCGAGAAAGAAGTGGAAAAATCAGTATGGGTTGATGCCATGGTTGAGGAGTATGACTCCATTATTAGAAAAAGTGTTTGGGAAGTGGTCCCAAGTTCAGCAAACAAGTTAGTGGTGAGTTCCAGATGGATTTACATGGTGAAGCAAGCAACAAATGGGAGTGTGGAGAAACACAAGGCCATATTTATGGCTCGAGGGTTCTCTCAGTTGGAGGGAATTGATTACGATGAGACCTTTTATCTAGTAGCAAGGTACTCTTCGATCAAATATATTCTTCCACTATCAACACGAATGGGATGGAAGATACATCAGATGGATGTGAAGACAACATTCCTCAATGGTATGATTCATGAAGAGGTGTATATTGAGCATCCGAAAGGATTTGAGACCTTCAACAGAGAGTTGCATATGTGCAAACTCAAGTGAGCATTGTATGGAGTAAAACAAGCACCCCGTGCTTGGTACACCAGGATTGAAAATCTATTTCATCGGTTTGGGTTTCACCAAAAGTGAAGTAGATGTGAACCTTTACCATACTGTGGTTGAAGGTAAATTTTTGCTTATAATAATTATATGTCGATTATTTGATTCTAACAGGTGATGAGAAGGTGATAAAATATTGCAAAGAGGATCTTGCAAGAGAATTCGAGAAGAAGGACTTACGGATCATGCATTACTTTATTGGTATGGAAGTATGGCAAAGAGATGAGGAACCATTGGTCCCTCAAGGAAAATATGCCAACGATATACTAAAGAAGTTCCACATGGAGAGCAGCAAACCCATGGACACTCCTCTAATAAGTAACTAGAGGAAGGAGGATGCTACTTCACGTGAAGTAGTGGAGGCTACTATTTATAGACAACTTGTGGGTTCACTTATGTTTTTGGTGAACACACAACCACACATGTGTTTTGTAGTTAACTAGCTTAGTTAAGCCATGGTTAAGCCAATCAAAATTTATTGGAAGGCAACTAAACATGTTTTGAGATACCTTAGAGGCACCACTCAGTTTGGTCTTTCGTATAAACAGATAGAGGGAGTGAAGCTTCAAGGCTTCACAGATGCAGATTGGGCAGGGAGTCCTTCCGATAGAAAGATCACATCAAGGGGAATCTTCAGTATTGGGTCAACAACAGTTTCTTGGTATAGCAGGAAGCAGAGATCAATTGCACTCAGTTCAGCAGAAGGAGAGTACATGGATGCTAGTTAAGCAACTTGTGAGGCTATCTAGGTGATAAAGATCCTTGTTGGATTATTTGGTGAGAAGATGAATCCTATAGTGATTTACTGTGACAATCAGAGTTGTATCAAACTCTCTAAGAATCCTTTTTTTCATGATTGGTCCAAGCATATCGATATCTGGTATCACCATCTACAAGGTTGTGTGTAGAGGAGAATCATGTTGCTCGAGTACATTCTTGCAGAGGAGAAGGATGCAGATATTTTGAAAAAGGAATTTTCAATATGCGAATTCTAGTTTCATAGAGGCAAGATCAGGGTAGCAGATAATCCATTTCTTGTTGAGAGGGAGTTTTGAAAAAATGTGACAAGAAAATCCCAATTTAATTTTTTCCTTGAATTAAATTAGGAATTAAATTGTAATTCCACATCTCATGAAAACTTATAATAGTTAACTAAGTTAATTTCACTTAGTTGGCTCAGTTAATTCGAGTTGTGAGTCTAACTAGAGTCATGTATCTAGTGTCTCCTACTTTTTAGGAGCCCTGTTTGAGTTTATTTTGAGTTGTAATTATTTAATTCAGTTAAACTAGTTCCAACTAATGGAGGAATTAGTGGGGGAACTAGTAGTGGGGTGTAACATGAAGTAGTGGGATGTAACCAATAGTGATCAACCAATAAACTAAAGCTTCACTCATAATTAATTCATGCATGTCAGATCAAAGAAATACTCAGTTGAGATTGGAGTTCAGGGATAGTGTACTATCAGTTGTATAATCATTCGAATTGTACAGGTGGTGCATGCAATAAAAGGAAGGCCTATGAGGATTGCACAATTCATATTTGTGGAATTTCCCAATTAAATATGGGCTAATTCCCAAGGAAAATGTGCAAAGAAATAGGATTTTGGGAAGCAACATAATTGGCTAAGTATTGGCTTGAGATGGTTTGTGAAGTAGTGAGATAGATTGAGATAGTGCAGAGGTTGCTTGGGATTGAGAAAAGCATTGTAATCTTCTCATATTTTCTAATTAATGCAATATATAGATAGTAGGGGTTTTTAGCTGTGGATTTCCCCAAAAAATTATTGTGTTATGTGTGATTGAATTCTTTCTCTTTTATGCTTCATGATTTCATTGATCATTTATTGTTTTTGTTGATGGGTATATTAGATTCAAGTTAATTGTTTTAACATATTTTAATATACCGTTTGAATCTACAGGGAATCTTTAGAGATTTCTCTTGTTTGTGCTAATGAAATAACTATAATCTATTCTAATGAAATAATTATATTAATGGATGTATATTTTAATTTATTTAATAACACTTTTAAATGTGGTGAGATAATTTTATATGAAAATAAATAATCATGGTAAAAAAGGTTGTTTATATATATTCAAATATAACCTTTTTAACGGGAATTATTAGTTAAACCTTTTAGTTTATTTAAAAATTGGTAGATGAATAGAGTTTAATTACTTTGTTTAGCAATGTATCTAATAATGTGTATTTACTATTCTATTGAATAGTGTTGATTTATTTTTGTCAAATAAAAATCTAATAATTAATTATTGCCATACAATTTAGGTAAACTTTTTTATCATTTGATATTTACTTAGAAAATAAAAAGTGAAGAAGTTGATTTATTTCATTTAGAAAATATATTGAATTGGGTAGATTTATTGTATCAAATCTAACAAGGGGGGTTGCAGGGAAGCAAGTCCATGCCTTGGATGGGCATTCATTGGTGTTAGAAAAGCAGGCCCAAGTTCTAACAAACCAATAATGGGCAAGGTGCTCTGGCATTGTACAACCAAGTCTCTAGTAGATTTGGTTTCTACAAAAAAATTATTGTCAAGGTGCTCTGGCTACCACGGATAATACTATCAAGGTGCTCTCGCTATCATAGAGAACATACCATCAAGTATAACATTATAATGCACCATAGGAGAATAGCACACAAGGAGGGGGGAATTATTCCCTCCCTAGGTTTAGTGGTCTGTCTTAGGTCCTTTTTTTACCAGAAGGATGAGATAGTGGTTATGTTGGCACCAGTGGTTGTTGGAATTCCTTGAGGGAAGGATAGGATCGATTTGACCGGATTTAGGTAGTTATGTTGTTCGAACTAATGATATACATGTGGGGTTCACGGGGAATAGTCTGACCAAAAATGAATACTATAATCACTTTGCTTGGGGGTGTTACTGAAAAGGAGTGTGGCAATGGTGCTAGTCCTCGATAACTTGTCTTTCGGGTTATAAGGGGTGTGATGCCTCATACCATGTTGGGAAGAAGATAAATAAATATATTACTTGGCTACCGTAAAACCAAGTTCAAAATTATCTTCTTGTAATGAAAAGCAGTCAGTAATCTTGTCCCAAGGAGCTCTGATTCATCAAATTTATTCAAGCCTTTACCTTCTTCTCTAAGAACAACTTTGCCTCCCATAGTGGCCTCGTCCAAGTCTTTAGCCTTTACCTTCTGCTATGAGAACAACTTTGCCTCCCATAGTGGCCTCTTCCAAGAGAGTTGAAGATAGCTCTGTTATTGATTTGAAGATAGCTCTTTTATTTCAATAACAGGGCCAATAGGTTTTGTGTCGATGTCTTTTTCTCAATCAATGACGAGTCCTCGGTAGGGATCAAAATAGCATGGACGAAAACAGTCATCTTAGCCGACAACTACACTGTTGAATATGAAATAACTAAAATGGAACATTTTCCAGTTGAGATAAAAATAATCAATGCTAGTGTAGCTTCCAATCTTTGAGAAACACTTGAAACTTAGCAAGAGATGCAACATTGTAAGGCACACCACTGTGAACAGTTGTACATCCAAATTTTATGGCATCAGTAGGAAAAAAAATTCACATGGTCTTGAACAATCCACTGGACAATCTTCTAGATTGAGTTCTATAAAGGTCAAAATTTTTAGTGTTTTAAATTAAACATAAAAAATAGATTTGAAGCAAGAAGAGGAAGAAGGGAAACAATGGCATAAGAGAAGAAAACTTTTCCATCTGTTACTCTAGTTTTTCAAGAGGTATAAACTAAAAAATATCCTAAAGAGGAGGTCACTAGTAGAAAATCAAAGAATAATCTAGTGACATGAGATAATTATAAATACTCAAAAAATTGCATATAAAATAATCTTGGAGTATACAACAAGGTCAAAGATAAAATTCATCTAGCTAATTCTGCAAACAAGAGTGTTATTGCTTAGAATAAAAAAATCTAACAATAAGTCCATCCTATATTAGTAACAATCTAGAAAATATAAATATGCATTCAAGAACTCAAATGCTATTACAATTTTCCCTTAGAACTCATGGGTCGAGTATGAATTTGGCTTGTATCTATCCTCATCATGCTTTCAGTTAGATTGTCAAGCACTGGAAGTTGACATGCGAGAAGAGGGAGATCATTCAAGAATTTGTATTGGAATATTGAAGTGTGAATACAACATATTGTTTCTACATAGTTCTGTATAGGTTTTTACAAAAGATGTCTCAAGCTAAACTTTAAATGCATATGCATATGTTAAATTTTAATAAATGCACCCACTTTGGACCTCATACCAAACAATTGGGTTTACATTTTGATGTGTATGGAGGTATAGATGAATATAAAGGGATCCATCCAGGAATTGATGAGAGAGATGAATCTGGTAGATAAAATATCATAAATCACGCAACTGCAAGCTAAACATACAACATATCAACAATTTTAATCAATCAACAAGAAAGAGTAAAGACAAGTTGCATGAAGGCCCTAAAAAGCATTCACATCATTTCATCTAGATGAAGATCAGTATAGGAAAAAGAAACATTGTCTTGAGTAAGCTGTGTTGTATATATAAGTTGGTAGCAGAGAAGAAATCAAAGATGACCATATAGTGAAAAGAAAGTGAGCCAAGAAAGGCACACAAATAGGATACCAGTTTTTCTTGTGACAAAAATAGCATGCATGCAATTGCTGAAACTTTGAAATTATATTCATTACCAATTTCATAGAACAGTTCATTGACATTATGCGTTGTCTTTGCTAAGGTTTTCATGAGAAATATACCATTTTCCTTTGCATACATTTGAGCTTCTTGCAAATAAATAGTTTTAGGAATGGGTAAAATTAATCAAAAAAAATGTTAACAATACATTCAATATACCTCTAAAGAAACCCCGAAATATGAATACACAATATGTATTATCAGTGTTGCTGAAATTGTATTCATGGACCAACAGATTAGTACTTAAAGAATAAAACCCTACATCTACTAGTCTGAAACTTACTAATCTGAAGACTGAAACTATATATATGGTGTATACCTATCAAAACCCTTCTCACTGGATATACTAAAATCTAAACAGTATATTCAAAAGTACAAACACTACATTCTCTAAAAATTTGTCAAAAGTCAACAATATACTAACTAGTTCAGCATAAATAGAATTCTGGAACATCAAGAAGATTTTGCATAATTTTAATCACTTAACTGTTTAATAACTAAGAAAATAGAAATAAAAACTCCAACTATTTTCCAAAATGGATAATGCTAAATACAAAACAACACACTTTCTCATTTTAAAGCAATAACAAGTCTATAAATATCAAATATATCCCAAGATGACTAGTGTTGCACCTTTATTCACTGTGCCCTCATGACACACAGATATTTGCATTTTGCTACACTTGTTTTCTGGTGCACCTTCCACACCACAACAAATTGCAATCATTGTTGCCCAAAAACCTAGCGCTCGAATTGGATATTCCCATCATTGTTGCACCAATCATAACTCCATTGGTCCTTACTGCTCTCTGCACCATAATAAGCTCTGAATGGCTATATAGAGTGTGCTCTCACTGAAAGAGAACTAATTCCAAGAAAGAATGAGTCTACAACTATCTAAGACATTGTTACCATACAATTGAGTTGTACTTGCTGAGGCAGGTGACTCATGGATACTCGACAATATTGAGAAAATGGGAATAAAAAGCAATTATTTTTTATGGAAGAAAAAGAACTCAGGAGGATGACTATTGAGTCGAGATACTTTACCGAGTCCATGACTACTCGCTAATAGTCATGAGAACCATCAGTATTGACCACCAAATCCTCTGTCAAAACAAGTATGGCAAGTATAGAGCTGACTACTCATCCAAATGCCATACTCGTAATAGTATGGTAAAAATGGTAATGAGATGCAAGGTACAGTTTAATGCACATGGCATACATGCAGGGTCTGAAGCTTTGCCTTGCCTACCTGGTAAGCTCACAGTCATGAGGTTGCCATCTCCATTTCAGATACTCCATATCAATCCTTCCATTGTCTTGGAAATTAAAGGCTTCATCAACATAAGGACAGGAACCAGGCTGATAAAGAGGATATGAAGCATCCTTTACCCACTTCCCTAAAAAGATATTGCATAGTTTTTCCTCATTTTTGGTGCTCTCAGAACTGTTGATATCCACTAATTTTCTTGGCTTCAAGATTTCTTCTTCTTTTGGAACCTTGACAATCGTTATGCTCAGTTGCGGGCTTCCTTTAGTCTTCTCCTCTGCATCAGATGAAAGCAGGGTTTCCTCGCAATGTTTAGCATGGTTCGCAGTAATTTCAAAGCCCAGTTGAGTAGACGGGGGCTCACCATACCTTCTCTCATTCGCTTTGTTCTTGATAATTCCAGCTTTATGAACAGTGCTTGTATTCTGATCATCGGATGTAGCATCCAGATAAACATTTACTTTGGAGTTCAAACCTATTGTTCTCACCTTAAGGTTTCTATGGTTTTCAAAAATGGAAGTTAAAGAGGGGAAATCAAGCAAAAGTTCCTTGTGGGAGTCTGAATTAGGGTTCACTACATGTTCTTCTTTCCCAATAAAGAGACAGACGAATAGAAAAAAGAACAAAAATACCATGTTGGCAATAAAACAATTATCTTATTATTAAAATCAACCTCTAGCAATAGGACCTGTTTGCAAAAACTACTAAAAACTGAAAAGATAAATCAAGCAGGGAAAATAATAACAGAGATCACAATTTATGGGACCTCATTACAGAACAACTTGATATGAAACTAATATCACATATGATGGGGTTTGATTTTTTTAGCTTTAGAACAAGCTGCAAAATTTGAAAGACCACTTCAAAATGTCAATTTGAAATATGGATGGAAGCTTCCTAACGGTAAATTCTCTGTGAAATTAATGCTAATTTCTGGCGTCAAAAAAATCAAGTTAATAACTCAGTGCTCATGCAAATGCAATAAGTGAAGAGAAGTCAAGAATTCGGAAGCTAGGAACATATTTTCTATAACAAGTGGAGTTGTGCAACTTTCAAAAACAAATTCCTACAAAAGACAAATGTAATGCATAAGGCACATATGTAATGCATTCCATGTAGAAACATCATATACAAAATTTCTCAATCATCCATTGATAATTGAATTAAATATAGATTGCAACTTGTCTGAACCCGTGGGCCCACGATTTTACCACTTGTTTGACTCTCTTCCCACTATCTAACCACTTGTCTCTCTTGCCATAACCAAGCACATTTATCTATTCATTATGCCGATTATTGAGAAGGAATAGTCAATCAACAGATTTTCCCCTAGCCCCTCCGGGACCAGCCCCTCTTGGTTGTTGTTTAATATGCTTGTGTGAGAGCTCCAAATATAAGCCAGCTCATAGTTTAATAGCTACCTTTATGTGCGCTCTAAATATAAGCCAGCCCGAAGCTCACCTCTCAACTCATTATAACTACCCTGCAACCACCTCTACGTATATGGAAGAGCACGCAAGCCTTAAAGTAAGTTGTGGCATGGTCATAGGCATTATTTGGTGGAACATAGGCAATAGGGGCAAGGGTAGGAATACCAACCCCGTTCTACTAGGATTTCACCCAACATACTTGTACATTCCAACTTCGTTTTGCCTGGTAGATCTCATAGCGAAGCCCATGAATACCAACAAGAGTATACTCATATCTGCGATCCCTTCCCTCATCTACGAGAACTTCCCTTTCTACACACTCATGTTCTGTGAACCATTTTATGATCCAACACCCTTGCAATAATACATTGGTGACAATGGAGTAGGGGGGTGTGGTTTAAGGGTGGTTACCCTCCTTGAATTCATGTGGAGAGAGATACATTGACCCCTATGTTTCACGGTTAGACAAGTTGAATTCCTGTGGAGAGAGATACACTTACCCCTATGCTTCTCAGTTAGACGAGTTGAAGCATAGGCTACCTCCTCTTCTATGAGTGGTTTTGGTTCTTTGACTGGCGAATGGTTTAACAATTTCAACCTTTGTTATTGGTCCTAGCTAGGATGTTTCTTCCATTAATGATGTTATGCTGGTGCTTCTTTGACTAAATCAACATAAACTTCCCATGCTACCAGGCTTTATCGAGAAATGACAGGGATTAGGTAAGGTGTTGGCCATTTAGTGCACTAAGAACATGTTGCAGGTCCAAATATTGTACCTTAGTGCACATGTGAGTCTGGGTCTCGGCGTCTATTTCCAAGCGGTGCTCGGAGTCCTCATGGGAATACTGAGAAAGGAGATCGATGGAGGTAACCTCAAACCAGTTAGGGTTCAGCAACTAGCCTTGCTAAACTAAAGAGGGATCTCTCTATGTGCTCACAGCCAATGATGACTAGAGTGGGAAAAGATATTAGGCTATATATGTTCATCTCAAGGGTTTTGAAATTTATGGTTTTGCTAGATCATGAGTGAAAATCAGGGAACTAGGTCAAAAGATCAAAGGTTTCAGTTACAAGAGATACAAAGGAACGGGGTAGGTATTGTTGAAAATAGCAACAAGAAATGCTAAAAATAGTAGTGCTATAAATAGCATTACAGGATATACTCCAACTCTGTTGGAAATAGAAAAAAATAGAAATGCTAAAAATAGCATTGTTATAAATAGCATTTTAGGATATATCCAATTTTAATTAGTCCCTGAATTAAAATTGAGAATTCAAATTCAAATTTAGTCTCACTAGTTGTTTGAAAAAAAATTAATTAATTCATCTTGGGTTAATTAGTTGGAGAAAATCAAACATGAAGTATTTGTGAAGACATGCAACAGTTATCCCTTTGATTGAGGAAGTTATCCCTTAATTAAGGAGATAAGGATGAGTTGTAATTAGATAGCTCAGTTAATTGAGTTAAGTCGAGTTAAATTAGTCCCAAGCAGTTGGAGGAACTAATTGTGAGTTCAGTCAGTTATTGCATGCATGCATGCAATTAGTGTTCTCCAGATAACTAAATATTCTCTCATGAATAACCAATGCATGTCAGTTCACATAAATACCCAGTTGAGATTAAAGACAGGGACATTGTACTATCAGTTGGAGGACTTTTCCTATAAAGGAAACTCATGCATGTAGAAGGAATTATCTCCTTCAAGATTGCGCAGTTATTTTAGAGGTCAGTGTTGTGTGTGAGGTGAGAATCACACAGGTTGTAGCTAGAGGACCCAGGAGAAACTACGCAAGGAAATAGGAGGCTTGGAGGACTGAAGGAAGGCATATGTGTTGTCTATTCTATCTACGAGTAGCAGTGAGGGATTGTATTGAGAGCTAGATAGCTTGTGAGCTAAAGCTTTGTGTAATCCTGAGATATTTCCACTTGTATGATAATACAGATAGCAGGGTTTTTAGCTTAGGCTTTCCCTAGAGTATTCTTTTGTCTTTCTTGTGTGATTGAATCTTCTTCTCTATTATATGAGTTCTATTTGATCTTGCTCAAAATTGATTAAACTTCCACAAGTTTGATTGTAGAAGTAGATTAAGTATTTTTCTTTAGTACATTGCACAATCAGTTTAATCTACGGTGAAATTTATATAGGTATGCCTTTGTGATACTTTGGGGTTTTTTCAATGTAGTGTAGGGTCGAAAAGTAAATATCAAAATGAGCATGGCAAGCATGAATTCATTTATCAAAAGATAAAAGACATAAACATGAAGTTACTAACAAAATAGAGCTTAAAATTAAGAATTTTGTTTATAACCTCTTAGGAAAATGACTGAAAAGCATAGACATGAAAAGAAGATGTAATTATCATTCATATAAAACTATAATAGAGAGAAAACATTATCACAAACTCACAACACAAGAATTCTTGAATAATAGCTAGAACTATCCATTGATTTCCTGTAAAAATTGATGAAGTACAAGATCCAACAGTTCTACTCACTGATGTCCAACTTTCTCCCCTAATACTTCGAAATCTGAAGTATTTATACAATCTTACAGCAAAAATGTCTTGAAACAATCTTCAAGATTTATTACAAAATTTCATAAAAATAGATTAAGACTACTAAAATATCATGTGGCTAAATTCTAGTGTTATTCTGGGCATTCTGGTGTAACTAAGGCTTTGAATAAACATTTATGTTAATCCTGTTCACTGATGAACTGTCAATTGTTCCATTTTTTTTACATTTGGTTCTGAGAATGGTTGGAACTAATGTGAAATGTTGAATCCATTGCTGTTGGTTTTTCTATTAAAAGCAGGCCATAGGACCTATTCTTACTCTATTCTTGATAGATAGGGGAGGTGGTTTATTGGCTCTCCCGACCGGTTCTTCCGCAGCGAAGAGACCTGGCCGCCCACAGACGTTGGGGATCAACTACCGGTAAATGGGCCTGCGATGTTGACCTTCATCATAATCGCAACCAGATCAGGTCTCTGTCGTATCACAATTTCAATACAGGACAAAGAACTATAATACTAATTTTTCATGTTTTACAACAAAGGCAGACTTGAAAATTTAAACATTGTGATATATGAAATATCGCATCTGGAGGGCACATTGCAATCAGAGGCCGGATGGAGGAATTTATCATATTTCATAGTGTTCTGCCGATAGAAAGAACATGATAGCTGATTTAAGAGCAACTATATGATTTATCACATCTGGGATGGGCTTTACCACATCGCAATCACATTGCAATCGAGGAGTAGGGCCTTGCAGTGGAGGAACTTGAGATGGTGCAAGATTATCATCGTGGGATGGAGAATGGGAAGTATTTGAGAGATGCGAGATTATATATGGCGGGATTATAAAGCGGGAGGGTTATTTGGGACTTATGCGGGATGTGATGTGGGATTTGTTTGCAATATGGCCGATGCAGGATCTCACAATCGCATTTCGAGAAGTGGGAGTATTACCACTGTGGGACTATAAAACAGGAGGCGAGATTGGAACCAATAGCCGGGATCCCACAAATCGCAATCAGGAAGGGGTGTAAATCATTTTTATATTTCATGTATCATTCGTCGGTTATGGGCTGCGTTAATACGTGGTTAGTCTTTGCCTCGGGGGTAGTGGGTCTTGTAATGTATTAAGTTGTAATATGTTACAATGTAATGTATTGCAAAGGGTAATGTAGATATGGAAAAATGGCTAGAGTTTTATGTATCAAATGGACATTTCGGCTAGATTTTTGGAATTTAGAAGGGATTTTTCATAGTTCCAAGGTATAACAACAGAAATGTGACAAAAGGAATATACAAAGGGTTTTGGGGATAAATTTGAGTTTATGATATAACATGGAATGGGTTATGATGAAATAATGGGTTAAGGCTACAATTTGGGGATTAATGTAAATGGAATAGGAGTGTTGTCAAGGGAAAAGGGGTTTTAACTTAGGATTTAGGAATTTCTCAAGGAAAAAGGGATTTTAAAGGGAATGAGGGAATTTATGAGGGAAATTGAGGGAGATGGGGAGATGAATGAAATATGAAATGGGGATATTGAAACAGGCTGAAATCTCCTTGAACATCATTATTTCTCCTAATTACTACTCCCATAGTGATTAACCATAAGTGATGCCATGACTCTTTTGACGATTTTGATGACTTGACCAAGACAATCTTTATTGACTAGGATTGATGACAAGACCATGATGACATTAATTGACCTTGAAAACGAAGAGAGTAGTAACGACCTAGAACTAACCAATGTCCAAATTTTATTTGAAAATATAAAAATTTGACATAATAACCCTATCAACACCTTTGAAAGAGTATATTTGATCACCGGTGTCTGGCAGGACTGACAGGCACTAACACATCGCAGCACTAATAATCCTTGGGAGAGTTTCGATCATCGCGATCTTTAGAACCCTGTGGAGAGTTTTGTTAATCATGGTCCTTAGAACCCTTGGGAGAGGCTTGGTGACTCTCATATCCAAAATCCAGATCCTTTCTAGTGATTGGAGGTGTCAAAAGGCCGCTTAACCGAAGGGAGAGGTGGTTTGGTAGCCTTTTTCTTCTTGTGAGTGTGAGGCTTCTGGAGGGGCTGGTATGGTAGCCTCTTTCCATGTTGCAATGGCCGAGACCTGGAACCAGGTATGTTACTACCATCCCCTTGCTTGATGGATGAATAAAGAGATTGATTCTGGCTGGAAGGAGTTTCATTCAAGGTGAGGGTGGTTCTCGCTGGTCGGAGTAAGGGAGTCGACCTTTCTAGAGAGCTTACCACCGACTAAACTATGGTTTAACTATGTTCACATTTGGATTCTAAATCTGATTATAACTTGGGCATTTTACCCTGCCAATGACGAAGACGAAGACGGTGAGTCACGATCCTGCCCGCCACATGTTTCTCCACAAGATACAAGTGTATTCCCAACATATGTACATATGTGGTTGTCTCTCATAAAATTAGATATAAGATATGCATGTAACTAAGATATAAGATATGTATGTAGTTACGAACGTATATTATTATTAAACAAGATATGTATGTAGTTACGAAGTAAGTTATTATTAAACATTAAATGTTTAAGAACTAATGCTAACATTAGTTCTTTAACATCCATCTTCATAGAACGGTTGTGAAATTTATGGTAACTATCGCCTCATATTGCCTCGATATGAGGCCAAATAAGATGGCAAAAACTTTCATAAACTTTCATTGGATAGAAAAGTGTTTTATAACTCACAAAAATATTATTTTATTTAATATAAATAAAAACCTATCTTAATATGTAAAAAAGATTTATTGATTTTCGTGTTGAACTAATACACGTTTAAAAAACAATTACTATAGTCCGTGCGGCCCCAAAGGGGCAGGGACTAATAATAATGTATCACTTTATCAAATTTAATGGTAGTATAATGTGATTTAATAGTGTGTATAAGCAAAAATATAATTATATTTTTTAATATGAGCATAATTTCAGCTTGATATAATCGTCAACTTAATTATACGATTAGGTTAAGTTATTGTAAAATGAGGAGTTTTTAGGAAATATCTTGAGACATGGTAAGGTAAAGAGATGAATCAATGTTTTGTTTTTGTCTGTTAAGTTGTGCGTGTACTCCAAACATGACTAGAGGTTTAACTTTTGGCTTAAGAAACTGTGACCCAGGGGCATTTAAATCACTTGGGGAGCACTCAGCCTAGGCCACACTAACCCTTAACATGATTGGATTTTTTCCCAAGAAATTTTGAACCAGTGACCTTCATATCACAGAGTGACTTAATAGTACACCCCATCACCGTCTATTCTATGCCCGTGGGCTAAGAGAGGAATCACTATGATTTGTTGAGATGCTTTATTTTATTTTATTTTAATTTTCAAATAAGATTTAAAATTATATGTGATTTCTTCACTTTAAGTTGATTTAGTTATGACTATTATGTAGCAAATATCTATTTATGTTACCACTGTGACGCTTTAAAAGCTCATATGATTTTGTTTTATTTTATGTTAGTTTTAATAAGATGATTGTTTTAAGCTAATTTTTTTTATCAATTACTATTGTATTTAAAAGAATAAAAAAACACATCTAAAATTAATATGATATTTACAATTTTATATATTACAATTTATTGATTATTAAAAATTATATATTAAATATAATACTTTATCTTAAAAATAATAATGAAATATTTAAAAACTAATTGTCAATAACCATAAAAATATTCAAATATAATAATTACCTCATAAGGCATTCCCTCTAAGATGAACTTTCCCTTTGTCTATCTTTTCTGGTTGTGGGCCATTAGATAAAATGTCATATGATTGAAACATTTTCGTCTGTTGATCCCACCATCGAAACTAACTAAACTAAACTCTCGTCCCATATATTTGTTTGGACGTGCTAGGGTTCAAGACTGACATTTTCGGTTAGTTTTTGCCTTTTATTATTATCAAATGTATCTCCGGCTAAGATCTTTGTGTGCTAGAATTTGCAAGAAGTATCCCTGAGCAGATCTTGTTCTTTTTTTAATTTCCCTGAGCATAGTTCTATTGTTTTACAGGGAGTTGCCGTAGATTCTAGGTTTCAAGTTTGTTTGGATTATTTTTGTGGTTTGGACGGTCACAAGACCTACTTAGTTATTTATATATGTTTTGGGAGCATAACTATTATATCTAACAAAGAACTCTTAGAAATCATGTGGGGAGTTAGAAGCGAGCAAGAAGCCCTTCCTGTTGGCTATTCGGCCGGAACTCCTTCATTCTCAATTTGTTGTGTTGCCTCGCGATCTCCTTCGTGCTTAATCTGTTGCGTTGCCTCACGATTTTTTGGAGAAGAGGACAAAAGTTTCTTCATGAGGTGGATGCCTTGATGAGAGGAGAAGGGAGGGAAATGTGGCAAAAGTCATGCTGATTTTATCTTCCTATTTTGATTTAAAAGTTCTAATTGAGGCCAGCGACGATTGTTCACTATAACTTGAAAACTGCAAATATCTATTGGACCACAACTTCGTTAGCGAAATTGATGATGCGGGTGTTGTCAGCCTTGTATCTGCAAAGATCACAACCATGGAAACCCAGTGCAATAGCACAGTTCCTTCAGACAAATTTTATTATGTTGATCCTGAGTACCAAAGGACGGTAGCATCGGCACCAAGTCTTATATGTTATGGGAACAATAATTTTCATTTGTTGACAGTAAAACCACCCATGGCTGTAACAAAAGACACCTTTTATTATGTTGATCCCGAGTACCAAAGGACTGGTAGCCTCGGCCCCAAGTCTGATTTGTATGCTATGGGAACAATCATTTTGCATTTGTTGACAGTAAAACCACCCATGTTTGTAATAGATGAAATTAAATCAACCATTGAGAATGGTTCATTTCAACGGATCCTGGACAAAAATGTTGGAGATTGGCCTGTTAATGAGGCCCTGGAATTGGCGATATTTGGTTTGAGATATGTAGAGTTTCGGTGCTAGGAGAGACTAGACTTGGAAGAATATGTTTTGTCAAAACTTGAGAGATTCAAAGCCCTCGTTGTTGCTCGAACCAGACACGTCAAAGAGGAAATTGATGTTATGCCCCAAATCACTTGCTCTGTCCTATACTTCAGGTTAGTTTTTCTCACCCGGGCTTCATTTAAAAGAAAAGATCATTGACTATTATTGTCTAAGTTGAAGGACACTCATCTCCATTAGAGGATGTGCTCATTTAAGTAAACAGAACCTGCTCATTTAAGTAAACAAAACCTTAGTGTCCTGGACTAGTGAATGCATTACTCATTTAAGCACTACAACCTTAGTGTCCTGGACTAGTGCTTGTATAACTAATTTAATCGCTACAGTAACCAGCTTGTATCTCAATTTTACCTAGTCCAAAATAGACATTTTTACTATCTCAGGACTAGAAGCTGTGTACCGTACCCATGTATATGTCAAAACCCTAGAATCTGCACTTATGTGTGCATCCAAGACATTAACATTATTGATATGAACTTATATCATTGATGGATGTAGAGGAAGGTTGATTGACCCTTGCCAACGTGAAAATTGATATAAATAAAACAAGCAGCAGTAGTAGAGGATCTCCATTTTATTCTGCAGTATATTCAGCTATATAGTATATAGTTAATACATGTTTTGTGTTTTGTTTTGTAATGTAATGGTACAGGAGGATTTTATACACAATATGAAGTATGGAGGTTGTTAAAATTGTGATACCTATCAAGGTTACAGAAGATACTTAATAGAAGAAATTCAATATCTTACAAATTTCTTCTTTGATTCACTCAAGATAGGAGAGGAAGGTTATGGTGTTGTCTACATGTGCAATTTGCAATATACCATGGTGGCCATCAAGGTTCTTATAAATGAAGAAACTCTAAAAATACAAGAATTGCAACGAGAGGTATTAGAAAAACGTAATTGACAAATAAACTCAAAAATTAATAAAGGCAGTGAAATATCATTTTGTGTTGAGAGCAATACATGGCATATAAATTACAATAATAAAATGATGCTTCATAGTGGAACTGGATAATAGATATTATAGGCATGATTAGACAGAATTATTTTCTTACTGCATTGGATTCATCTGGATTTGTTTTGAACACATAAAATAATGGTGCTACAACTTCATTCATCCCATGTGCATATCTAATCCCCCAGTTCAACTTCGCAAAAATTACTAAGATATGTTTCAATGCTTCCTTCAAATGCCCAAATAAATCTCTTAGGATATTTATAATTTCCGAGAAAATACAGTACTGCTGGGACAAAACCCATCTGTCATTTTCACATTAACAGTTCCATGGGCTTTGTAAACTTCAAAAGACTGATCCTTGTTACAAATGCCTGACCAAATATAATTAGATTTAGGAAAAAGAATGAAAATAGCTCTGGATGGGGCCAGAGGTCTTGAATACCTTCATGACCATATTACTCTACCAGTGATACATCGAGATTTTAAGGTCAGCAACATCCTACTTGAAAAAAATCACAATGCCAAAGTGTTTGGTTTAGCCAGCTTGCTTCTGAAAAGTGGAATGGTGAAATATCCACTCAGATTTTAGGAACTACAGGATATGTTGCCTCAGAGTAAGTTTCTTAATGTACATGAAAAGTTATTCCTTGACATTAACTGTAACAAATGGCTAAAGGTACAAGTTTACTCCCTGACACATGATCACTTGATACAAATTTCACTGCAGGTATGCTTTGACAAGACACCTGACAAACAATTTAGATGTTTACAACTTTTTTGTTGTGCTTTTAGATATTTTGACATGTCATGTACCTGTAGACATGAAGAGACCTCCTGGGCAAGGCATACTTGTCTCTTGGGTATTGATTATTTATCTATCTTGTTCTCTTGTATTATGTATTTTGTTAAGTATCATTTTTTCAATCTGCAAAATTTGAGCCCAAATTGTTCATTTAATGGGAAAATCATTCATAGTTTAGTTGATCAGTAATATAGCTTCTTGAGGCCACTGAAGTTTTCAGATTTTGTTCAACATGTCCCCCTTGACAATGGAGCAAATCTGATCTTTTATTTTGAGCTGGTGAACTCCAAGGCTCAAACATAAGCCCATGTCTTTAGGCAATTGTGTTCATTCTTGGGAGGTTGGCACTGGTAAATGAAAAGTTCCAATAAGACTTTGATTGTCAAACAAAGGACTTGTCTATTCATTCTAGCCCTTCTTTGACTCCCAACCTTCATCTAAGGACAAGGGTTTTATCTCCAAGGTGCAATCCTTTGCTCCCATATTTTCAATCACTTTTGTGCTACACCTGGAGATTAAGAGTTTGCTACCAGTATTATCCCCAATTTTGAAGCCCACTTCTTAATACAGGCCCTCATATCTTCTTAATTCATTATTTATGGACCTTCTGTCTTGTTGAAGTGAATTTATTAATGGATGAGAAATGATACACGCTACATATGGGCATTCTGAGGGTGCTTTCATGGTCTGTAGCCTGTCCACTCTCAAAAATCATTTAAAGGATGGTAAATTTTTTCACTATCCATCAGGGCTATAGCAAAATTGGCTATGGTCTGTATCTTCATTATTTATTTAAATAACGATAACCTATTGATATTTTCTGGTAAAGGTGGCTTTCTACAAGTTCACATAGAAAATAGAATCTATGTAATTTTACTTGAAGTTAGGACAAACATCTCTTTGATTGCACCAGGAGAACCGCTAACCAATATCAAGAGATTTATTCCTAATATTAGAATACCTGTAATAGATTTACAGTGTCCAAGGCTGCCACTTTTTCTGGCCCAAGATTTCTAGCATGATCGACAATTCAGTCACCATCCCACTCCACCATGTTAAAGACTTCACCAATAAATTGTTTCGCCATTGATAAGGACTGGGACATCCAAACTCACAATTGTGTTTTTCTATGAAGATCATTTGGAGCATACATGGAACAGAAATACCATGCAGTTCCAGCCAGAACAATGGTCATTGAAGAACATCTATCAATCGGATCTTGTCCTCTCTCAATAATAGTTAGAGTCATCCAATGGGTTAGCCTTCAAACCAATCCTCGTCCTTTCTCATCGGGAGTATACCAATATTCCTCTCTCTCACCATTGCATAACAACCATCTAAGCCAAAAACTAGTAATTTTAACATACTATAAAATATTGTTTTATAACAGATACAATGTCGCATCTAAGGCTCCTAGGCCTTTCACAGATTTTGTCACATGAGACTGAACTTATGGGTACACTTCATCCAGTCCCTGCGGAAGAAAGGAAGATCTTGTGTGAACCCCCTTTGGCTCCTTGATGTATTGTTCTCACTTCTCCATGTACAATGTATTGATTTGCATTAAAAAATAAAAATTTGATGCATTTTCAAAATGTACAAAAATTAGTAAATCCATAGAGGGTCGCAGTCAATATGTGTGCGGCAAACATAGATTCTGTTAAATAGAGAATTGAGTTACACTAATTAGTCCATGTGCTTGTAAAAGAACCTCAAAAAAGTGTTCTCATCTTAATGTATGTTATATCATTTTTGGTCCCAATATTAGAATACCTATAATAGATTTACAGTGTCCCAGATTGCTAGCATGACCGACAATTCAGTCACCATCTCACTCCACCATGTTAAAGACTTCACCAATAATCTGTTCGGCCATTGATAAGGACTGGGACATCCAAACTCACAATTGTATTTTTCTATGAAGACCATTTGGAACATACATGGAACAGAAACACCATGCAGTTCCAGCAAGCACAATGGTCATTGAAGAGCATCTACCAATTGGATCTTGTCCTCTCTCAATAATAGAGGAAGCCATCCAATGGGTTAGCCTTCAAACCACTCCTCGTCCTTTCTCATCAGGAGTATACCAATATTACCCTTTCTAACCGTTGCATATCAACCATCTAAGCCAAAAACCAATAATTTTAACATACTATAAAATATTGTGTTTGATAACAGATAGAATGTCGCATATAAGGCCACATCTTCCACCCTCCTAGGCCTTTCAAAGATTTTGTGACATGAGACTGAACTTATGAGTACACTTCATCCAGTCCCTGCAAAAGAAAGGAGATCTTGTGTGAACCCCCTTTGGCTCCTTGATGTATTCTTCTTGCTTCTCCATGTAGTGTATTGATTTGCATTAGAAAACAAAAATTTGATGTATTTTCAAAGCATACAAATATGAGTTTTGAGATTAAAATTTAGTACAAAATGTTGATATGTACGGTTATCAATGCTTTATATAAATTTTGAGATGGGTCTGAGATATAAAACTGGGTACAAATTCTTAATTTGCAGGGTTATAATTAAGTTATAAAGTGATATTAGTTAATTAAGTTATGAAGTGGTATTAGTAAAGTGATAGTGTTAAAGTGATAGTGTTAAATAAGTGATATTGTTAAATAAATTATTGTACATGTAAGTTAAAAAAGATTTTACGATAATAAAAAAAAAATTATTATTTTTATATTTATTAAGTATAATAAATTTATAAAAATAGATATTATGAAATATTTTTGTTCATTTTAAAAAGCTTTATATATGATGATAAATTAATTATCATTAAAAAATATCTAATTAGATTGTTATAGTTGAAAGATGAAAATTTATGAAATATATAAAATAATTCAGGTATTTTTAAATTTGATTTTATTCATAATCTAAAAAAAATTAATAAATTATCATCATAATTACTTGAAAAAAAAAACATCTTTATAAAATGAGAATTTAAATTTATATAGTGGTAAATTTTAAAAATTGTAAAAAAAAACATGTTATAAAAATTCAAAGAAACAATCATTGGACTTATCTTTATCTTACAACACTGTACTTAAGGACACACTTCCTTATAGGGAAGCACCTCACCAAGCACTTGTTCACAAATAAACTTGACATCAAAAAAGTTATAGATAAAAAATGTTGTGTTAAGGAATATTGGTCCATCATTGGTATTAATTGCATGTCGATTGTATAAAGATATATTTGATTTTTAAACCACTTACTATTATCAATTTGGTTGTATTGAGCAAGGTGTATGCAATATTATATTAACTTAATATTAGTATATGTGAATGCTATAAAGGTACATTGATATTATGTAAATAATTGTATAGTTAAATTGTGTGCACTTGATGATGCCATTGTAGTTGGGAGTTAGTAGTTTATTTTTATTATTTTTGGATTTGCAACTGAACCATGCTTCAATTTCTTCATATCCAAGCACCAATAGTTAATTGAATGCTTTTTTTTGAAAAGGAGTTAGCGTCTGAGTTCCCTGTAGACAAGAAATAAAGATATTGAGTTAAACAACAAATATCATTCTTTTCACATCCTCAAAAATAAGACTCAATCATATTGTTCTTCCTAAATTTCCCCAACATTTAATGAATAATCACCAAAGAATCCCAATACTTGAATATTGGACACACCTATCTTTGTAAACATTGAATGTGTTGCTTGTAAGATCTCTTGTATATGTAAGTTTAATAATATGGTATATGTAAGTTTGGACCGGCATGCAAGTTTAATCATCCAATGACAGGTCTTTCTTATAGCCTTCTTACCTTTCAACATTTTCAGTGTGATGAGACTAGTGATTGATACATTCTGGTGAAGTTTTAGATCATTTTCATAAATCCTTTAGAGTTAAGGTGTTGTGCATTACCTTCATCTTGAACATATTCTGGAATATTGGACTGGTTGGAATCTCTTTGAAACATAACATATGATAAAAAATTAACGTCACAAAAAAAGAATATTGCATAAAAAAATTATTGTTTCTTTTATGTTGTTTTCTATGCTATCACCTTACGGTGTTTCCTTTGCAACATGTGGTGAAATTGCTAGTAACATTCCCATACATGTAATAATTACTTAAAAAAAAATACTAACTATATTTAAAAAAATGGCTTTATATATACTAACTCTTTTCGCAATATTCATATACTAGGTTCTAAGGCAATCTATTACTTACTTTTACATGCAACCACTTATTGAGTAAAGTGACATAACATAGATAATTCAAAATATTTATCCTCACATAAAAATATCCACATATCATAATAATATTTTGTATATATAATAATGATTATAATACTCTAACATATATATTAACTTTCATTTAGTATACAAAACTTAAGTTTTAAAACAATTTATTATTTACTTTTACATGTTACTTTTATTTATTTCTTGTAAATCGATTAGTAGATTTCTATTAAATTGAGGAGAATAAAAGTTTACATTTCCACCACTTCGTCAGTGTTTTTAAAAAACTTTCTCTGATTATATATGCTTTGATCTATTCAAGAAGTAAAAATCTAGAATATCCTAAAATTGGCTTTGATGCCTATCTAGTATAGCTGCTAGAAACTAAAACAAGTTTGCTACAATAAACTATAATATGTTCGAAAACGAAAATATATATCACAATACATATATATGTCAAAATAACCAAAACTGACTACATCCCGAGAGTAAACAACCCCAATTTTACCCCTTGTAGACCAACACTCAGATTTCTTGGTGGACTTTTTAGTCCAAGATTATGATTGGCGATGTGGCAGTAGAGTTGGCCTAAGGAGAGGCTTGAGCTGGAGAATTGATTATAATAGGCCCTTCCTGGTGTTCATTTGACTCTATGTCTGAGTCAGAGATGACATAGCATTCTATGTGAGACAACTAAACAACTATATCATCCAAGTTGTATCTAATGTCTCTCAGAATTCTCTTTATATCCTCCTAACCTGCAAAGAGCTTGTAGTTGTCTACTTGCTTGTCTCTGATGACCATGCTAAGAAGAGTTTCCAATTGACGGTGTAGATTGATGGAATGAAGGAAGTGGATCCTTCGCTTGTGAAACTTCCCCGAGTCTGGTACCCACTTGAGGCTACTGCCTCCTAGATCTAAGTCTGAGAAGTAAACATGATCTTTGAATTCCTTAGCCTCAAGTTGAAGAATTTCTTTTCGGACCTCCAATGGCATTGCTTCAAAGAAATTTTCTATTGAATCCCGTCCAAATAGTCTTCGAGGACACATCAAATGATACCTCAAAATGTCACCTTTGGAGGTGGGAGTGCATAACCGTGGCACCATGACAATAATAAACCTGTAATATAAAGAGATAACACTGGTGGTGGAACAACCCACTTGAATGGACTTGAATATGTGAAGGTACAATGAGGTAACAAGAGGGTTCAAGAGATGTAAGGGCACACCATTAACTTTGAAGTTTACATTACAACGACTCCCAATGGCCCAATTAAAACCAAATGGAGAAGGTACCAGGGTACCAAACTCCACACACCAAAACAAGACAAGGAAAGGAAATCCCGACAGGGTCCAATTTATCTGGAGTTGCCGAGGGAAGGACTGCAACAAGTTCAAAGAAAGCTCTATACCCATAATTATGAAGAAAAGAAAAAATAGCATTGACCCTTATGATAAGTAAAGAACGAAGCTTGAAAAGGGAGAAAATGCGAGTGTTTACCAACAAACAATGTATAACCCACCATTAACAGAACTCAACAGGACCATACATAAACATAATTACTAGAGACCCAAGATTGAATTTAAAGAGACAGGTCGACCTCTGCAAGATTAAAAGCAAATGTTTCTTAGACGATTTGAAAGAGGTAGGCTGATAGATTACCCTATTACCCAACGAGAACCTAACAATGATGAAGCTAGCACATGACCAATCTTTAATCCTATAGGTGAAGACTAGGTAACAAATACCTTTGCTAAAACATTCCTTAACAATATCAGTGAAGGTCTGGAAGCAAATACCTATGTATCTATGTGCAACATGAGAATGTTTCCAATATATAGAGAGTTTTAATGTAATCCAAAACCTCTGCCACCCTGAAACCATAGCCATGCAAATATAAGGAACCTGAGACATGTGTGTATAAGTGTGTGGTATAAGGAGAGGTGCTAATATAGTTTCCATTGCGATTGAGGTGTATATAATGAACCGATAGGCTTTCCTTCTGATACTATGAACCATAATTTTCTCATAAATGAGCTTACCTTGGTTGTCAGAGGTGATTGCAGACACATCCAATCCGCCATGATAGGGGAAACTGTTGGAAATAATACTGAGAGGGGGGGTGAATCAGTATTATTAAGTCAAATATTCCTTTTTCAAAATCAACTGTTATACGCTACTTCAGTTAATTAAACCCACGTATATATGCAATAATGCAAAAGAAAACTCGCGTATATAATGCAAACTTTTAATTTACTTTATCTTTCTGATGTTGATTGTTAATCTGTGATTCAAAAGCAAATAACCAGTAGCCAGAAACAGTAAAGCAGAGTAGAAAGACAATCGCACACAAGAACACAAGATATAAGGTGGAAACCCAATGTGGGTGAAAACCACCTGCTACAATTCGTCTCTATCTTTTCTTTAATTAGAAACTTCTTTTTACAAATGTACTGGTGCAGTCCTTTTACCAGTACGCAGGCTGCAACCTGCAGAGAGCTACAACTCTCTCTCGTTTTCCAACTTCTCCTGGAAGGGAGCTCCAACCCCCTTTTCTCTTGCACTAGCCAAGATACTAGTACGTAGGTGCTGGCCTACAGAAGGCTACAACCTTCTCTTTCTTTCAGGGACCACGTTTCATAAATTTTCAGACTGGATCCACAAATAACATCAATCAACCATCAAGAATTTCTGCATCAACCAATCACCTTTTCACCAATCAAAACTAAATCAACATAAACACCTCTCTAACGACTGTACCCAGATCACAGTAACAGTACCACACACCAAAACTGAACCCAGAACACTGCAGCAATAAACAGAAGCAGCAAAAACACAACTCAAAATGTATACGCTACTTTAATGGCCTGAAACCTGTGTGCATACGCTTCTGCGTATGGAACAACCTGCGTATACGCTATTTTCCTTCATTGGACCTGCGTATATATGCGCCTTAGCTGAACTGAACCTGCGTATAGATCTACAAACATAAATCACTCTTTCAAGTATTCAGGCACTGATTAACCCAGATTATCAGATTTATAGATCACGCATGTACCAGATATAACAGATCAAAATCATGCAAAGATATTATCATTCAAGCCAAGAGATTATGACCCATCAATATAACTTATCCTTCTTTTTGCTAAGGTTCCTCCTTCATTCAGATCCAGATCTGCTCCACAATTCTAATCACCAATATTTCAGATCTCGTACATTATCAGATATTCAATAATAATTCAGATGATACCTTGTCACATGATCTCCTTCCTCTTTTATAGTTTTAGGCCTTCCACAATACCATGGTCCAAAACCATAATAAACCAATACCAAGGGCCCAAAACCTGGGGTCAACACTTCTGACGAGATACCTTTGTCCAAGACCATAGGTTCAAATTCCAAGGACTAACAACCATGGACCAAAAGTAAGTTTCCCACCATGTACGCGCTTTTCTGTGCATAAAAGTGTGTGTATACGCATACACGACTTCTGAACGTATAACCCGCATGTATACGCGCCTTCGGCAAGGTGAACCTACGTATACAAGATTTCCTTCATTCTGAGCACCTGAAATGAGGTCTGACACCAAAGTGAGTTGCCATCAAGGACAACACCTATACCATAGGGCCACACCTGTGCCAAAATGCCAACAGAAACCCATCTCCAAGCTGACAGAAAGGAATGTATATTCGGGCATTTTACCACATGCAGGGATTAATGCTTGCAGATGCATGCATTTAATTCTCTTCGACTTACACATTTGAAAATTGTGATGTGATATGATCATGCCACACTAGTGTCCTACACCTGCAAGTGTAAGGCACATTTCCATGACCAAGGGCCACCACCTCGGTGACCACCCAAATTTTGTGCATGCCCATTATGATGAGGTCACCATGAAATACCACTGGCGAGTCTTAATACGGGAGAACAACATTCTTCGTTCAGAAACCTAACGTCTCGCAACTATAACTAAGTGGTTATATAAACACCCCATTAGGTAAGTTCTACATCTTCCCTCTTAATTCACACACATTATGAGGTTACAATATAAATAAAATATTTATCTTTATAATTTTCTAATTAAGTTTATTAGTATATGAAGTGCTCATTTTATATGGGATTTTTATTTAGTGGCACGATGGATGTGGGTGACCGAACCTAACTTGGCTTAACGATGGATGATGAGGCCCTAGACAACATCATGAGGAGCAACATGCATGCCCCAAGACATGGATCAAAATTCTCCAAAACAAGTGATTGAGTAGTGGATGAGGTTGACCATGGATGAGTTAGACTAATGACGAGGTGCCCCAGTGGATCGTGGGATAAGTCCACAAAATGAGAAAGCATAAATTTGGCATCACTCAAACTATACAAGTTGAGCGATCCAAAATTGGTTGTCACTCGGGTGAGACGAGTTGTGTGAGCCAAAATTTGGCATAACCCGGATGAGACAAGTTGGGAAAGTTTAAATTTCGCATCACCCGAGACAACTTTGGTGAGATGAGCTGAAGGTGCCAAAGATGAGACAAGAAGAGTGTGTGGGATGGTATAGATCAAGATGAGGGTGAAAAATGAGTTGTATGGAATGAATTTGGCACCAGATAGAATGAAATTTTTCACCCAACAGAACAAAATTTGTGGTCACGTAGGTGAAATGGGTGTTCACCCAACATAAGGTGCCCAACACTAGGTGAGTCAACCTACATGATGAGGGTGAAATGAACCACATGAGGGAGGTATCATGTAACATAAAGTTTCACACGATATATTGGAGAAAATAAATAGAGTAGAACGAAGACAACTAAAATGGAATCAGAAAAAACCAAATTCAAGTCCCCACACATCATTTGGAGTAGGAATGGGGTGTGAAATGGAATGGAGTAGAGTATAGGGCTCAGGCATACTACAGAATAGGTCCCGAGGGAGAAGGCATGAAAATTAAGTTAGTCCGACTGAAGGGAGAAGACAACTCGTCTTAAGAGAAAGACGAACTATGGTAGGATGGTAGGGTGGATTGGTGGGGTTAATTTTTTGGTGTTGGATTTATTTGTATATTTTTATGGTTTTTCGCTTCAAGTTTTGGTTGAAACACTCAAGGAGTTATTGTACCTATACATTTTAATAAAAACAAAAGGATGGAGGGCCATTTGCATGGAAATTATGCATGCTTATGATGATTTTGATATCTTACATATGAAGTTCATGATTTTTGTTAATGGAAGATTATGTGAGAATGCTATTATTGCTCCATATTTTATGGATTCCACACATCAATAAAAATATAGAGAAAAACATGGGTAATTACATTGTGAGGTGTAGTATGGGTGAAGTAGCATTGCAGTGCACTAGGTAGTTGTGAAACATGTCAGTTCCATACACTCGTAGGATCACTGTGCGCCCAAAAAGAACCTTGTGATCATAGGAGGCCTTAGGGTTATGAAAATATCCTATCATTATGGTATTCCTCTTTATGTTCAAAGGAAAATCTTATATAAAACCCTCTAATTCCTTCCTAGAGATCTATGGATGGTAAATAGAGTAAATAGTTGATTTTAATAATGGAACCTAACCCTGAGGGGATCAGGAAATTTAGACTCATGACTATCTCAACTTTGAAGGAGAGATCTCATGCCTACCTCATAAACACCAAAGATAACCCTAGAGATAATTCTTTAATAATTCTTTGTTGGATGATTTATTTTAATTTAATTCCATGCATTTCTTATATTTTTTTCATTTAATTATAGTTATTCCCCGTGGAAAAAACCATGTAAATTTATTATCCAAGTAAAAAAGATTACAATTATGTATGTGTGTGCATTCTTATGAATTATGGCCCCAAAAATCCCCTTTAAAACAAGGGTTCAAACAAACTAGCAAAGTATCCAAAAAGATTTTTGTTTAGATATCAAAAACAAAAACAAAAAATAAATACATCTTAAAATCTTTATATATTCTTTTAACTTTTAATTCTATGAATATCATCAATTTTATAAACTATTCCTTTTGTTATAAAATTTCATAATAATGTTAATGTTAATATTCTTTATTCTTTTATAATAACATGTTGTATCATTTTAACTTAATTTTTCATTATATTTTTAGTCCCTGCCATCTGGCAATGGCATGGGACTATAGTAATCGATTTGTTCACTTTTAGCATTTATTTAACCTGATTACCATGATGAATAACCACCTCCTATCGCGAATATCCAAACTTTTTGAACAGTATTCCATTTCATGGTCTTATTTGGCCTCTTCCCAAGGCAGGGAGGCAGAAAGCATAAGTTATATCATATTTTCGCTTCACATTTGCAAATTTAGCTTCAAACTAATGCCAACATTAAATCTCAAGCATTTTATGTTAATCAAAATATATTTAGTATAATGGAAAACCATTATATAATAGATAACCACCACCGTTGCATGTACGGCTGCCACTACTACTTCCTGCCAAGACTGTTAGGTGTCATACAATCGACAATATTTTGTTCTTTTGTTTACATGACACCTCTTCTGTTCTTATGTTTATAATTGCTATCGGGTTGTAGTCGCTCTAATGTTATGGGTGATATCTGATCTCTGCTGAACTGACGCTCGAAAATGAATAACGATAGACTACTCACCCTCAGTTCTCGGCCTGAGTTCATAGACTGCTCAGCCTCAGTTCTCGGCCTGAGTTCAAAGTGCTTGTCCTTAAGTGAGAATGCAATAATAGAATGCAATAATAGGCACACCCACATCTTTTTGGAAAGTATGCTGAAACATCCGGTCTCTTCAAGGATTTCGGTTAGGTATTTTTCTTGCGCTCTGCAATTCAGACTTCAAAGCTAGTTTCCAACTGAATTAGTGGTAGCATAATTGTTTTGCTATAAAATTAAACAGAATAACTTTAAACTTGTTTTTCTATAGAATTAAACAAAAGAACTTTAAACTACCACCAGGTTTCTTCTCTATTTCGTTGATGCTACTTACGATTTATGTAGATGATGCAAGGCCAAACTAGATTCCTGTCAAAGTTGTTGCCTGCCAAAAATAACTTTCAAAATAAAATTATACATCAGGCCTTTAACATACCCTAAAAATATGTACTAAATTTTAATCATAATCAGAATTACACCATAATCTAAATTCATATTTAACCTCCTCCTACGATGTGGTAGTTTGCTAAATTATGACATAACCTTAAAAGGATCATTACATAAGTAACATTAAAATCTAATTTGTTCGCTAAAATTTTAGAACAATATCGAACGGCTCCCAAACGTTTAACTGTCCATTTTGAATTTGAGCTTGGCCGAATCCGAATCCGAATCGACATGGTAGGATATATCATGGAAAATAAACAATGAAAGGATGCTTAACCGACAATGGTGTGTATTAAGCAGATGACACATGGCAGCCCGTGTCACCTCTTCAAATAACAGTAGACTACACTCGTGTCTGCACAATATTGCTTTGGCCTGAGCCTTCGCCATGGCAGCACTGAACGTGTATATCCATTAACAGGAGGCACCACGACGTAGCGGATATCATTCTTGGTGACTATATATAAAATCAAGAAGTCGTGAGGGCGGTGAGAATAGCCGAACTAGATGCGAATAACGGAAACAATAATAGAACCAGAAAGCAGCCGAGGTTGTTTGACTAAGAATCCCCTTATTAATGGTGCTTCTGTAAGGTCAAGATAATATCCAAAAGAATTTTCTCATATCTCTAGAGCTAACAGAAAAGGAGAGTGAGCCAACTCCCTATCTATCCGTAGTGAGGGAGAGGGACCTGGGGACACCGCGCAACAAAACCTAAATTTAACTCTGTTATAGCTATGACCTATTTATTGTGTATGTCTTGTACAGTGGAGCAAACGATAATATAATTAGCATAGTTTGGGGTCTAAATGTTGAACATCAGTCCCTGTTTTTGTATTACCCAGCTATAAGTGTGGTAAATTTTCAAGTATATCCGACTTGTTATACTATAATTTTTATTTATCCAAAAATCAAAGTCTGTCCAGACTCCAAACTCTTATAAATTGAAACACACATTATGTTGGCTATCCATCTACTTTGGTTGTAGAATGCCCCTCTCAACAAAAATATCATTCTTCCATTCTCTATTCACCATAATGTAATGCAGATAAAATCAGTTAGCCAAATATCCATATGTCACTCTCTATCCACCATAATGCAATGTAGATAGAATCAATGGGCCAAATGCAATGCAGATAGTATACTGAAGAATTTTAGCCAATTCAGTTAGCCCCAATTATTATAGGAAAACCTTATTGTTTTATTACATATCATCTTTATGCAACTAATTAGTCTCACAATGAGCATTTATTAGAAATCCAAAGATAAAAGAAGTATACTAACCTCTGTATCGACCAGAAATGGTACCAGTGCCACTACTCCAGTAAGAAAACTTAGCCTAAGGTAATGTAGTATTTCATTCTGTCTTTCTTGTCCATTAAGTTCTCCCAGTTTCTGCATATGGGCTCGGAGATAAATGAAATGGACCTGAATAATTACGATTAGAAAAGAATACATGTAACATTACTCAATGATATTTATCAAAATGCATGTCGAAATATTGTCGTAGATCGAATGCACTTTATTTAGTAAGCCTAGAATGCACTTTATTTAGTCGCATTCTTTACCCTTTATGTTGCCATCATTTGTTCTTTTTTTTGTTTGTGGCTCTAAAGCTTTGTGGGTCCCCATCTGAGCAGTAAGGCCATCCGAAGGCAATTTCTTAGTTGCAAGACATCGAAAAATATCTTCAGTAGTAACCTTAACGCTGCCTGTAGCAGCCTCTATCTCCTCCACAGAGCAGTAAGGCCATCAGAAGCAAATTTCTTAGTTTCAAGGCATCGAAAAATATCTTCAGTAGTAACCTTAATGATGCCTGTAGTAGCCTCTATCTCCTCCACGCACTCTTTCAAGCCTAAAATCTACCTTTCAATACTTAATGCAAACCTTCGAAGGCCCTCCATAGCTCAACACAAACCTATTTGTACTCTTCTTTATGTTGTTCAGAGTATCATTGGCATGGTTTCATCACTGTGGACTAGACGAATTTCTTCAAGGTTTGATCTCACTATTATAAGTTTTGGTTTTGTTGTTTCATCACCGTTTTAAACTTGGTGCTTTCATTTGCTTTGGCATTCTCTGCAGCCCTTGAAATGACCTTGAAATGTTCAATTGGT
This sequence comes from Pinus tabuliformis, assembly GCA_031772625.1. Lineage (NCBI taxonomy): Eukaryota > Viridiplantae > Streptophyta > Pinopsida > Pinales > Pinaceae > Pinus > Pinus tabuliformis. The sequence continues at coordinate 866,550,437 of CM062820.1, forward strand.
TTCATTCCCGTCTCTGCTTGTGAGTTTTAACAATTATGCTTGCTTGTATATCTTTCCCTTCCTTCCCTTCCTACTTTCAGTGTGGTTTGTACATGTGTGTGAATAATAACAGTCCAATACTCCTATTGTCTTTCTATGTAATCTACTTAGCTGCACTTCTTTCCTTTTACCTTTTAAACTGGGAATCTGCTATAACCTTTTGTTTACTAAGTAACTTTTCAACTTTTCTACAGGAAATGACTGATTCTGAAGGGGAATAGACTATCAGACATGGACTGGTCCATTATGAAAGGTATGTTTTTCTCTCTGATCGCAATACTCCATACTCCACAAATCTCTTGTGAAATAGTAAATTAAACTCCATCCATCTGTAGTCTTCAATATAAACCACTTGCATGAAGTATTAGTTAACTTTAACTAACTAAAAATATATGGTAAACGAGTCATGGATGCTTTGAAAATTATTGTCTTTTTCTTTTTATATTTGTGGAAGAAACTGTCTAATTTCAAATGAAAATCGACTCCTCTTATTGCTTTTGAGATGATTTGGGAATTGTTCTAACATCTGTCTCTTAAATTTCATCTCTATGATCTAACTTTTAACTAATGCAGGAACCCTTTCATGGGCCTTTATCTCCCGTTTCCTTCCTGGAAATTACTGCCTCAGCAATTGTTCTTTACAAGGAAGTGCAATCACATGGTTTACTGCTTTCTCGCATAATTTATTTACAATTGCGATCAATCTCTTTTTTGCAGCGATTTTTGTCATAGTTGTTAGTTCCAGTCTTCGCAGCCTGTCACCAGGGATCAAAATGGGCTCTTACTATGTTTGGTTTTCAGAGATGTTTTGCACATGATCTTCAGTGCAAATCATATCCTAAGTATTTCCATCAGAAGAAGCTCATAAAAATATTTCCAACGGTATATCACACTCCCATAACCAGTTTCTAGATCAGAAGATATGATCGAAATGAATGAGTGATTCTTGGTTATGCATGTTTTGAGGTCAGTTGTTGCACACAATGACAAGTTTAGTACAAGATCAATTTCTGAAATAATGGTATTGAAGTTTGTAAAATTGAAAGACGTTTTTGTCCATCACATACCAAAAAAAAAACCTCCTTCAGTTTATGCACAGGTGCTACTATGTGGGAGATATGCAGTGATATTTGGAGCCTACATTAAAACAAAGCAAAATTTTCATATTTTTTTACTGTTTTAGTCATTTTAGTGCGGTGCCATTTTACAACAGATGGAAAGTAATTTTGAAAAACCCAAGGAGGTTTTTGTTAACCATGAGCCATATAACAAAAACCTCTTTCAGTTTATTCACAGGTGTCATGAATTTGAATATGTGACTAGATATTTATAGCTCATTTTGACAGATTTAAGTTTTTAATGATTTTCTATTTTAGAGATGATTTTGTGGCACAGATTCCGAGCAACTGGAAACGAATTTCTAGAATTTGAGAGAGTTTTTTCTCCAAAATGACCTTATATACAAAAAACTCTTTCAGTTTTGTAACAGGTGCTATGGTTTAGGAGATATGAGTTCATCTTCAACACCTATTTTTAGAAATTCGGTCCAAGTTTAATGTAACTGATTCTATTTTGAAGAATATGGTTGAGCTCAATTCCCTTAATACAGGGATGAGCTAAATGTATAAATTTTATGAATTTCATAGTGTAGAGGTTGGATTTTGGCAACAGAGAGGCTATTTGGCACTGTATAAATTTCTCTTGAATATCATTTTAATAAAATAGCTTTCTGCCCTTTGGACCTGGGATACATCATGGTGTTATTGTTCAATATGTTTTTCCTGTAATTCATTTAAATATTTTGTTTTTATGTTTTTTTACAGCATTATCTAAGTGATATGTTAGGAATACATCCCCTATGATGCTCCTTTCATGATCATTTTGCTGTTAGATGTCGTGGTTGTCTTTGCATAATTCATCCTTGGTTAGATGCTCTGTTGAGCAACCCTGTGTTTCCCGATCGTCTAAATCTGCTCCTGGAGATTCATCCCTGTTTGATGCCTGTAGGGCAGCGGGCTTTCTCCCCTCTATTCTTCTCATATTCACAATCTTTATCTGGTTGAACATGACACTTACTTTGCCCCAAGTTTGCCAACAGAAACTGGCATCGACTCCAAAACCTTTCAAAAAAATCCCCACACTCCATAGCTAGCCTAAAATTTCATTTATTGCAGCCACACTTTGTTGGCAAAGAGAGAGCCCTCTCTGGTCTGGTAGGGCTAGATGCCAGATCGAAGCTTGGTCTGTGGTTACCTCGGAATTGCCTTTTCTCAGCCTTAAGGTTCATTATGAGTGCTAACAATAGTCCTTATCATTTCTAGTGGATATCACTTAAGATATTGTTATATGTATGATAAGGGACCAGCTATACAGAAACATAGTTCAATTCGAATCTAAGCACAGTTTTGGCTCTCACGGGCCCTTTGAAGGATTTACCTTTCTGTTAGAAAAGTTGTAGTTAACATCCTGAAACAAAATCTAACAAGAGTTACCTTTAGTTTTCACCTTGACATTTTGCGCAGCATAAAATTCTATTTCAAATTTGATTCTATGAGTGACCCCAAATCTGGAATTTCAAGTTATTTACCATAAACAAATCCTTTCAAATTTGGAATATTTCCCTTCAATTTTTGGTGTTTTGGTTTTATGCATTGATGTGGGCATTCCATGCAAATAATAATAAAGAATAATGAGTGCATGTTCTTGCAACTCTTACTGATATCTTCTGTTAATTTACCGTCACAAAAATCAGGTGAAATCCCCAGTTTGAAGCCTAAACCCATTATCACTCTCAATTTCTGTGATCTAAGAAGCCATTGAAAATGATTGGATTGTATAGAAATTGCAGGATACCACTGTCTTGGCTTCTTTTAAATCAAAGAGGCGGCTATAAGGTTGGTGGTCTTGTCTCATAACAGCCTTCTCGTCCCTCTTTTTAAAATTATTGTCAGTTATTAATACGATGCAATAAGTTCATAGAATCTAGCTTTGATTTTTTCTGAATCTAGCCTTTTTCTATTGCAATGGGTTTTATATTATTCAGTAATATGGATTCAAATAGAGACATGATAGGCTTATGCTTCCGTGATTCACCTAGCATTGGCTCTTTTTTTTGGGTACGATTCAAATAGAGACATGTTTATGCAATTTTTTATTTTATTTTCAGATAGTGCCCGGAAAAAAGAAAAGAAAAGAAAAGCCAATGCTAGGTGAATCACGGAAGCATGAGCCTAACATGTCTCTATTTGAATCCATATGATAGAAAAATTAAAAATATATGTCTGCTTGGTCTTTGAATTTTGTTAGGAGCTACTCTTCACAGATGTGGAGTTGTAATTTGGTTTTAATTTGTGGTCAATGAAGCAGTCCTTGAAGCTGATTGGCTCTGCTGAATTTTGAAAGATGTAAGCCTTGAAGATGCAGAGTTCTGTTTCTTCTAGATTATTGATTCCCTCTTGAAGCAATTGACTATTGGAGTTGGCTCTACCGCTCATTTCACCTTTTTAAAATAGAAAATTAATTGAGCACTCGGTCTATGCCCTGACAAGATCAGAAACTACTGATAGGAGTCCACCCAGCTAGCTTGGAGACTTCCCCTGCTTCATTATTTCTCTTTGTGTAGAACTGCTCGTATCTCAGCCCATAGATCAATTAGTCAATGCCAACTTCCCTAGCAATGGCTTTAGTTGTACCCCAGTTGTCACCTGTGACCATAATGCTTTTCAATCCCAAGGAGCTCAAAATACTCACAACGTCCTTTGCTTCTGGCTTCACTCGATTTGATATGGAAATAACTCCTACTACTTCTGTTTCAATTGCAACTAATACTTCTGAATAGAAATTCCTAATCCTACCATCATTTTCCTATTGCCAACCACTACTTGGTTGTTGTTGACCACAGCCCTGATGCCTTGGCATGTCACACTTTGAAAATCGTGTTCTTCGTAGAAGTTGGATTTGTTTGACTTTTATTCCTTTCTAAATTTTCTTGCATGCTCAACAATTGCCTTTTCCAAAGGATGTTCAATGTTAATCTGCAATCAATCAGATTAGCCTTTATTTGTTTGAAATCCCACAAAATTGTAAGAGCCAAATTGGTAATGTTTTGCAAGAAACGATGCTAAGAAACAAAAGTTTAGATCATAAGATAAAAGCATGCCCCATTTGGAACGCAAACAAGCTCTGAAATAGATAACTATTCATGGAGCTAAGATTGTATATTTCAGGGTAAAGAGAAATATGAGAAGAAATAAGCCAAAAAAGGTAGGCGCTACCCTCTTAACTAGTATTGGAGTTCTAAATACTCTTTTCTGGAAAGCATTGAGTTTAATAGCATCGTCTAGAATTCAGAAACACCTATTGGATTGAGTCTCCAACTTATCTTTTGTGGCTGGAGGTCTAAATCATCCTTTTCTTCATTGTGTTAGAAGCCTAGCCCACTCTGAAGCCCCATTGATTAGCCATTGGTTTTTGTTAAACAGTGGGAATCTTAGATCGGTTTTGTTGGGACATCGTGCTTGCAATTTGAACCCCTGGCACTCCCACCAAAAATCATCAGGATAAGACACCACTAAGACTGGAAGGGACTAGCTATTTTCACTATTATGTTTAGCTTCTACTTTCTATGAGTTTTGAGCCCTGTTTCAGTCAACTCGTAAATGGAAAAGTTTGTGCTCCTTATCATCCTTTCCATCCATTCAATTGAAATGTCACGTTATTCCTAAGCTGGATGTGCAATTGAATACTTGATAAGAGAAATTTTGAAATAAATTCCTCCTTTGAGCCCCCCGTATATGAGCAGGGTTTTGTAAGAAACAGGGGCACTTTCTGCCTCCATCATAGAACCAGTAGATAGAGCGACATAACTAATTTTCATGGAGTTAAAGCCATTGAAGAGTCATAACCTACCTCGGCTGAAGCAACTATATCATAGAAGGCAGTAGCGGCAATATTTTTTAACAACTTTGTGGCAATGACGACAGGTCTTCCCATATTCGATGTTCCAGTCTTGTCAAACACGACACATTTTACCTAGAGAGGGAGCATCACAAACAAAACAACTTATTTGTCAGTTGGAGAAATCAGGATGGAGAACAACAAACCAATATGCTTTCAAAAAAGTTTGCATCTTATTCATCTTGCAAATTCTAACAATTTGAAGGATGAGTTCCACTCCCGATACCTTGTGTGCACTCTCAAGAGCTTGACCACCTTTGATAAGAACTCCTAGGGAGGCACCTTTTCCAGTACCTACCATAACAGCAGTTGGTGTTGCCAAACCTAAAGCACATGGGCAGGCGATGACAAGCACAGAGATCCCAAATTGCAAAGCAAGTTCAAATTCATCCATTGAAGGGGGTATCCATGACTTCGGGTATGATCCTACCTTTCCTGCAGTGTACCATGCTAGCCAGGTGACAAATGCCACCGTAACGACCTTAAGAAAAAAAATTAGAATCAGTGCCTTCTGTAAAATATAAATAATAAGCAGTCGTATTGTAGATGTATTTGCATAGTTTTCTCCTCCTTGTTACACTACCCACAAATTGAAATAATCAAGAAGAGGAATCAATATACAAAGAACTTATTTGCCATTAGGGTCAGTATGACTGACCAAGGGAACAAAATATTTGGAAATTCTATCCTGCATCTCTGTGTATGCCTATATTGCCACTGAAAGCATGCATAGATATCGATAAAGAGCTACTTAAGTGATTCCCACACTACAATTACCTTACACGTCAGATCCTGCATCTCTAACAACCAGTCTTCTAGAAATCAGTTGTTGATCATTGCAGGTATATCTCATAGGATTCTGAGTTTAAATTTTTCTTAGCATTCTGTCGAATTGCACTTGAAAATTTGGGTGCATGACCTTGAAAAGTCTACATTTCCTTCCAAATACTCTTCCAATTGAAAATTCCTTGAAGTTTTGTTGACTTGCAACTTTGATTCAGGTAGCTTGATTTTGAGGTTTAAATGACTTCCTTTTGCTTGGTTATTACAGATTTAATTTTAAGATATGGATCACTATGGCTAAATTATATTGTTGTAGTTTGTTTAATTTCATGATAGCTCTCTACACACTTGCACACACACCCACACGTGCACACAAATTTTATGTACATGTATGAGTGTATATTCAATAGCGTTATGTAGTATATTGTTTTAAAGTTTTGAGAAAATGAGTTTGATCCAGATGTGTAGCTTCATCATTCTGAGAGTTCGATTAGGGAGGCTAAAAGCCAAAGTTTCATAGGAATCAGGATGTAATGACTTGTCATAATTATTCTTGTCCCTCTTCATTGTTTTGTACTTCGGAAACGGTGATTCAAAATGGTTGTTTTTTCTACTGAATGTCTTATAGTTGATTTTCAATTTTATGATTTGATTCCATGGGAAAATCCCGGACATGTATAACCTTATTCATTTGAAAGTTACATTTAATTTTCGATATTTATTTGGAAGAAGAAGTTGTCAGGGTGTATGACAATTCTAATAAAATCTAAGCTCGCTTTTAACTTTTGAATGCCTTTTTTGAATGGAGATTTGCCTAGTTTTGAGTTGAATTTTAAGGATTTCTTTGTTCAATCTTTCAAGAGTGGGTTTGTTAGAGCTCAAGCCTTGATTCTAGATGATTATATTATGGAAAGGATTGCAGTGGGAACTAACTGAAATTGATTGAGTGTGAGGGACCAATATGTTCATAGCAACTGATACAACTTTGCTTTTCTTGATGTGATCTTTATGTGCTTTCCTTGCTTGTACTTGCAAATTTGGGTGCATGACCTTGAAAAGTCTACATTTCTTTCCAAATACTCTTCCAATTGAAAATTCCTTGTAGTTTTGTTGACTTGCAACTTTGATTCAGGTAGCTTGATTCTGAGGTTTAAATGACTTCCTTTTGCTCGGTTATTATAGATTTAATTTTAAGATATGGATCACTGTCGCTAAATTATATTGGTCTAGTTTGTTTAATTTCGTGATAGCTCTCTACACACTTGCACACATACCCACACATTCACACAAATTTTATGTACATGTATGAATGTATATTCAATAGTGCTATGTAGTATATTGTTTTAAAGTTTTGAGAAAATGAGTTTGATCTAGATGTGTAGCTTCATCATTCTGAGAGTTCGATTAATGAGGCTAAAAGGAAAAGTTTCATAGGAATCAGGATGTAAAGACTTGTCATAGTTCTTCTTATCTCTCTTCATTATTTTGTACTTCGGAAATGGTAATTCAAAATGGTTTCTACTGAATATCTTATAGTTGATTTTAAATATTATGATTTGATTCGATGGGAAAATCCCAGACATGTATAACCTTATTCATTCGAAAGTTACATTTCATTTTCAATATTTATTTGGAAGCAGAAGTTGTCAGGGTGTATCAAAAATTCTAATAAACTCTAAGCTCGCTTTTAACATTTGAATGCCTTTTTTAAATGGAGATTTGCCTAGTTTTGAGTTGAATTTTAAGGATGTCTTTGTTCAATCTTTCAAGAGTGGGTTTGTTGGAGCTCAAGCCTTGATTCTGGATGATTATATTATGGAAAGGATTGCAGTGGGAACTAACTGAAATTGATTGAGTGTGAGGGACCAATATGTTCATAGCAACTGATACAAGTCTGATTTTCTTGATGTGATCTTTATGTTCTTTCCTTACTTGTAGTAAAATATGAAGGGCATGGGCAGGGATGACAAAGAATTTGGATGATTGTATTATGGAAAGGATTGCAGTGGGAACTAACTGAAATTGATTGAGTGTGAGGGACCAATATGTTCATAGAAACTGATACAAGTCTGCTTTTCTTGATGTGATCTTTATGTGCTTTCCTTGCCTATAGTAAAATATGAAGGGCATGGACAGGGATGACGAAGAATTTGAGATGCTTCTTGGAGAAATTCCTCAAGTAACATCTCCTATATAGTTAATTTCTGGTTTACCTGCAAATTAGGACCCTTGTTACAGTTTCGTATTCAAGTCCACTACATCATCAGTAAGGTCCTCTTTCTTTCCTGTTTGACTACTGAAAAACTCTCTTTCTAGAGCATAGTAGCCGCATTAGGATGCCTTGCCTTCCTGTAAGAAGGCTTTGTTTATATACTGGCTTAGTTATTGATACCAATATCGTAAGCTTCTCTAAACAATTTATAGCATAAACTAAGCTGTTAGAACATGGCCTTCAAGCTTCAATCAGGAAAAATCAATCTTTTGCTTCCCAGTTAAACATTGCTTAATATTTCTTTGAACATCCACATAGGGCAAGAACTAGCTGCCCCGCAACCCCCTTTTTAAAAATAAACTTCCATTAAATATTTTATTTTATTTTTTCAATTAGTTATTCATCTCGTAAATTATTATTTTTTTGAGAAAATAATGTCAAGTATTTGGCTTTTAAATTACCATAAATATGTTTTCAAAATAGAGTTGTGCTTCTTCATATTGTTTAATATCCTTTATATATCCTCTACATAGGTAATAAAGTTATTATTTACCAAATTTTTAATCATTCCTCTTTTATTTTTAAATTTATTTTTTATTTAGCATTCCTTTTATTAAAATTGATTTAACCCTTTTATAAAATTTCATTTTAATTAATCACATAATCATATTTATATGTATGATCTTTGATTCTTCATCATCATGTAGATGTTTTTTTTACTTTCTTTAATTTTTAAGTAAATAATGTTTAATGGTCATGTGTAATATAAAATAATCCCCATCATTCTCTCGATTTATGCCTTAATGTATTACTTGGTTCTTGTAACTTAAATATTTCAACTTATTTTTATAATGGTGTTCCTGGGCTCCCTTTGGTTTTGTTTTGCTATTTTTTTATTTTTATTTATTTGTAATAAATAATTTTTTTATTTTTAAATTTTTTTTAAGAGATTTCATTTTGCAATGAGAATATGTGTTTTTTTTTTTTTGTTTTGTTTGTTTGTGTGTTTGTTTGTTTGTTTTTGTTTCTTTTTTTTTTAAATTTATAAAATTCAACACAAAATTTATTATTATTATTATTATAAGTGATTTCTTAGTCACTAACGACTTGTGTTTCACATCATAATTATTCTCATCATTCTTAAAAATCACTTATATTTTACATAACAAAATATAGTAACAAAGGGGATTGAAATGAGAATTGGGATGTCACGATTTTTTGTTCTATTAATATTTTATTTTTGGTAATTTCAAGCCTCCACACTATGGATGTGTGTGGCATCGTATTGCATCTTAGAGAGAGAATGAAATACATCTTAGAGAGAGATCTCACTTTGTGTGTGATGCATGGTCGTGGCGATATTTGCAATCTTTGGACAAGTTTTGTGGCCAAGATTGGACATGGACTCACCTTGGAGATGGCTTTGACACTTTTTCATGTGTGCCTTTTTATCCTTTGAGCTATACATGCCATTTCATTACTTGGCACATCCACCCTTTTGGAAGAAAGTCACACAGATGATCGTAAGGAGGCTTGAGATCACTTAGGGTGAACAAGGTTGTGCATGATGGAGGACATGGGGATGAATTTGAGTGAAATCGACCAGCGATAATACACATGAGGGGACATGTGGTGGCCTCACCTTGAACTTCCATCACATAGGTTGCTTGGATGGGTTGACTAGGGTCGAAAGGTGAAGAGACATAACCCTTCAACACCCTAATGCCCATAAGACCCACCATAAATGCACTCAAAAGAATGGGATTTGAGGAGCAGATTGGAGAGAAGTTTAGACTTTCTCCTAACTTCATAGTACGAGATAAAACCAAAGTTAGAACCTCCATACATGGGTAGAGGAACCTACCTACCTGTGAGGTAGGGTGGAGATTAAAGAATTGAGTAGGATGGAGGGTTTCTGAGCATAATTTTGGTGCAACGAAAAAGGAGGATGTGTACAAGAGGTTTTGGATGTGTGGTAGAGTGAAATCATATCATAGGTCCAAAAGAGGGGTTGAGCATCTCTACAAACCATTAGGGTGGACAGTTATGGTGAGAGGGTCCCTAAATACTCACTTTAGGGTAATTTCTTATCCAATTATGGTGAAGATTTGGGGAAGGTCTACCACACTTGCCAACAATAGGAGTAGAGGTTTGTTTAATGTTTTAATGGGCTAGTGGAGAACCCTTGCCCTACCCTAGGGGTGCTCAACTAGGATATTTAGGATTTTTTGGAGGTTAGGTTTGGGAAGCCTAGACCTAGGATACTTGGAGGCTTCGGCCATTATTGCACATTATGTTGTTATAGCAATATCAAGTTTTATATTGATATAATTGGGTGGACCAAGAGGGTCTCACCACATGCACATTATTGGTGTACATTATACATGGATGTTTATATGTAACATTGTAACATTCTATTGTGACATTTTAATTGTAGCATACATGTACATGCAGATGATACATGATGTTGATGGATGAATGTTTGGCACTACACTAATGTTAAGATCTAATGTTATTTCAGCAAACATAATATATGTAACATGTGATGGAAGTATAAGGTGTAGAGGCATAGTATAAGAGTGAAGTACTTGTAAGTTGGTCATTACCATTATGAGGAACCTCGCTAGTGCCACATGCTTAGAGGAACTGATGCAGCTTTACTTGAGGGATTCTCTAGGGGTATGATAGGTGGTATCAAAGTTGAACACTGATAAAGTGAATTAGTAGTACCTAAAGTAGTTTGATTGTAGTTTAGTTTTGTTCACCACATTGTCCATAATGTGACAGCTGGTATCAGAGTCAAAGAATGAAGTGAGGACAATTTGATGCTCTTCACAACATCGTTCCTCATGTAATAGATGGTATCGGAGAAAATATAAGGAAGAGCATATGTAGTAGTGGTGTGACTCTTTACCAACCTAAAGTTTGTATCAAAGCTAAAATAAGGAAGAACATATGTAGAAATAGTGTAGCTCTTCATCAACCAAGAGTTGGTATCAGAGCTAAAAGAAGGAAGAGCTTGTGCAATAGTGGTACAACTCTTCACCAACCAAGAGTTGGTATCATAGCTTAAAGAACAAAGAGCATGTGAAACAATGGTGTAGCGCTTCACCAACCAAGAGTTGGCATAAGATAGATTCAAAATGGAGTGTTATTCATCATAGTTGAGCATAGATTAGAACATGATGCATTAAACTATGAAGGTTTGGTGTTGTAGGTGTAGAATTGACTGGTTTGGTGACAAGACATGTTAGGATTTTTGATAGCTTGGAAAAGAGTATGATATGCCACAATATGTTTTTAGGAGACTTTTTGGCACGAAGATGATACTACCACAGGTTTCAGCAGACCAAAGCATGGGGACCTCTTAGACTTTAACAAAGGAGACAACTAGGATGATCATTGTGAGGGATGTCACACATTACTCATGGATTTGTGTTCTTATTCACTTATGAGTTGGACAGCATGGAGCTAATCAACTGATATTGGATGGTGTTGATGCCTTGGACAAAGGTGGTGGATGAGGTATTCATGCAAAATATGATTCGTGGTTGGCCATGTGATGGAGTGGCTAAGTGTTTGACATAACTAAACAACTGATATTGTTTGGGTGAGATCACTAGAAGTAGAATGGAAAAATATCATATGAGATTATAGATCGTCATGGTTTCGCTGGACTTCTTCATTGAGACATCAATGCCAGCCACGATGAAATCTTGGTGACCTATGAGGGGGTGAATACATTAATGGATAAATGAGCTAGCCAATGAGACAATATGATGATCAAGATGATGTTGGCTTGGGTTGAAGGAGCCTAAGATGATGGGTTGATGGACTTGTAGTTGTGACTAGTGGAGCATTCATGTGGCTATAAGTGGTGATATTAGAGTATTTATCATTTGTCGATGAGATTGAATCAATGACTTGGCTAGACTAAATGAAACCTGATGCATACATAGTATGCATGTGTCTCTTTGGAGCATCATGGAAAACAAAGATAAATTTCGAGAAACCTTATTCACATTACCCAATGATAGAGTTGGGTGACTTTGGTTGTAGTTATCATGGGACCATGGTGTGACACTTGGGTCATGGGTTGAGTCTTGGAGAGTTAGCCATTGTATCATGATTTGTAGATTGGAATGATTGATGAGGTTGATTTTTCCATGATCTAGAGAGCCTTCTTAAGGAGGAGGACTTGGACATCTATAGAGACCACTTTGTATGCAGATGAGATGATGAGGCAAGTGGGATTTTCCTTCTTCATAGATGCGTGAGCAACATGTTTTCATATTTGAGGAGAGATGAGGAGTGGAGAAACATGGTCGATGGTAGGAGAAGTGGATCTAGATACATGATGGAGCACCTTGGATTTTGGTTGCAGACATTGGATCATCACAAGAGGATTGAATTATTAAATTGCAAATTAATTAGTTTTCAAATCCCTTCATGGATTTGAATTTGGAGTAGACAGTTGAGTTTCTAGATGGAATTCATTTGGATGTCTTTGCAAAGGGGGACATATACATGGGTTTCTAGACATGTGGTAGAGAGAAATAAGACCATAGGTTTGAAAATAGGGGTTGGGTGGTTGAATTAATCATTAGGATAGAGAGTTAGGATGATAGGGACCCTAGCCACTCATTCTAGGGTGATTTCTAATTCGATTTCATATCTATTACGGAGAAATGTTGGGGAAGGCCTACCACACCTATATATATAAAGAGTAGAGATTTGTTAGATGTTTTAGAGGGCTGGGTAGAGAACCCTTTCCCTAATCTAAGGGTGCTCAATTAGGGTGTGTTAGATTTTTGGGAGTGTTTTGCCAATGTATTGGGAGGTTAGGCTTAGGAAGCTTAAACATAATACTTGGAGGATTTCTCCATTGTTGTAAATTGTATTATTGTAGAAATATCATATTTTATATTAACATATTTGGGTGGACCAGGGGGTCTCACCCCATGCAAATTATTGGTGTACATTTTATAGGGATGTTTATATGTAACAATGTGACATTTTTATTGTAGCACACATGCACATGTTGATGATACAGGATGTTGATGAATGAATGTTTGCCATTATACTTGTCTTAATATTGGATGTTAATTCCACAAGCATAATATATCTAACATGTGACAAAGTATAAGGGCAAGAAGTGTAGTCTAGGATTGAAGTACTTGTAATTTGGTCACTTCTGTTATGATGAGCCTCACTGGTGTTGCTAAGCTTAGAGGATTTGATGTGCCTTAACTTGAGGTACACTCTAGTGGTGTGATAGATATTTTTGGAATAACTAATTAATTAACAATCTTCCTTGTTACGTTTTCTAAGCAATAATGGCTATTTTCTTGCTATCAAATGTGAGATCCAAGTGGAGTTGTGTTGTTTCATGTTTGTATTTAATCATCTCTTCATCTATTGATGATGCCAAAAGAAAGAAATTCTCAATATTTCACTATGTGCAGTCATTGAGTGTAACTATTTACTAAGTTAGGTTATTTATGAAGGGTTTTGGTATATTGAAATGTTTTGTTTTTATTGTAACTGTTTAAAGTAGTTTGGATAAGCAATATTAATTTTTTTTATTGTGACTACCACTACAATATCAAATATCAAAATTTCTAAATGTCACTACTATTACAATTTCAAAAAAATCCAACAGCCTTAAAGCTAAATATATTAATAACTTATAACTTATTATAAAAATATGAATTGAATAAACTATCCTCTAAATTGTCATCTAACATAATTACTAAAAAATATTATATATATAATTTTAAATTAAAATACATAAAATTAATTTTAAATTATCCTAATCCTATAGTTTGTTCTCTACTTCAACATTCAAAAAGGTCACACTAAAAACAATACACTCCCCATCTTTTAAAAAAACCACACCATGGTAAACTATAATTAAATGAATATTAATATTATAAATTATCCTTGTATATTATTATGTGATTGATATATTAATTAATTGTATTATTATCCCCACTAACTTAGTACACAACATCTAATTCCTTACAAGACAACGAGTTCCTACCTAGTTTTATTACTTTAGACATTAATTATTTATTATAATCAACAGCTTTTTATTATGAATATTATAAATTAGTCTTGAATATATTTCACAAAACATCTTATTCATCACACTAAGTTTTTACCTAATATTATTATTATATAAATTAATTATTTACTATAATGGCTAGTTTTCTTCCTAAGTCCCATTGACTAGGTCAACCCTTGCCTTCAATATTATTCTATTAGATTATATTATTATTTAATTAATAAGTTGCGACTATTTCAATAATAAATAATTATTTATTACATAACAACTGAATTTTTAACCAATTGATTTTATTTCACCAACGGCTAATTCTAAACGGCTAACATTGGACAATGATGCATCCATGCTATTTATTCTCTCAGATCGATTGATTTCTCACCTTGTCCTAAGGATGAACCACATTAGTTGGTTCGAAACGTCGACCCAATCCTTACGATGTGATTAATCTGAAGACTTCTCTCTAAATCATCACCATGTGAATCATTTACTGCCTAAAAAGTGGTTAAGAAAACCAGAGACTTGAAAAAGATACAACAAAGATAATTCCATAAACATGCCACCAATATAATCTTGCTTATCCAAATTACTTCATTTAATAATTATGTTGCAGTGATAGTCATAAATTTGATCTTGCTTATCCAAATTATTTCATTTAATAATTACTTTGAATATTAATTTAAAGTATAATTCATTTAATTTATATTTATATTAGATTTATTCAACCATGGTGGTAAATCATTGGGTTTATTCATAGGGTTTATAATATTAATCCTTAGGTTTAATATAAATCCCTTGGGTTTATAATCATGGTCAAACTTAGTAAATCATGGTCCAATGTCACATTGTGACAAAGATTGTCTCAATATGAAAATGAACCATTGTCAATCATCTTTAACCATGGTCAACAATGGTAAACCATTTTCAATCGTCGTAGACCATGGTAAATCATGGTTATCCATTGTCCTATGTCACATTGTGACAAACATTATGTCAATATGAAAATCAACCATCGTCCAACGTCGCATTGTGACAAAGATTGTCTCAATATCAAAATCAACCTTGGTAAACCTTAGTCAACCATGTTTATTTTGGGGTTTATAATAGTCATGTTAGGGTTTATATGTGTTGGGTTTATAATTTTTATCCCTTAGGTTTATTATTCCCTTGGGTTTATAATATCAATGCTTTTGGTTTATTGATCTAAGGGTTCATATTCCTAGGGTTTAATATTATTCAACAATGGTCAACAATAAAAACCATGTTCGACGATGAGCAACCATTTTCCAACATCAATCTCTTGGTTTATTATTCCCCGGTCAACGATGGTTTATTATGATGTCAACCATGGTCCCTTGGGTTCATAATCCCTTGGGGTTTTAGTATTAATTTGTTGGGTTTATTATTCCAGTGGGTTTCTGATATCAATCCCTTGGGTTTATTATTCCCTTAGGTTTATAATATCGATCATGGTCAACCATTGTCAATCATAGCCAACCATGGTTGAATCTCACATTGTGACAAGGATTGTCTCACCATGAAAATAAACCATGTTTATTTTAGTGGTTGTAATATTTATATTTGGGTTTACGAATGTTGGGTTTATAATATTAGTCCCTTGGGTTTAATACTATTCCCTTGGGTTCATAATCCCTTGGCATTTTAGTATTAATCCCTTGGGTTTATTATTCCTTTGGGTTTATAATATCAATCCCTTGGATTTATTATTCCCTTAGGTTTATAATATCAATCATGATCAACCATTGTCAATCATAGCCAACCATGGTCAACCATGTTCGAATGTCTCATTGTGACAAGGATTGTCTCACCATGAAAATAAAGCATGTTTTTTTAGTGTTTGTAGTATTTATATTTGTGTTTACCAATATTTGGTTTATAATATTAGTCCCATGGGTTTAATATTATTCCCTTGGGTTCATAATCACATGGGGTTTTAGTATTAATCCCTTATTTTTATTATTCCTTTGTGTTTATAATATCAATCCCTTGGATTATTATTCTTTTAGGTTTATAATATCAATGATGTTCAACCATTTTCAATCATAGCCAACCATCATTAACCATAGTTGAATGTCACATTTTCACAAAGATTGTCTCACCATGAAAATAAACCATGTTTATTTTAGTGTTTGTAATATTTATATTTGGGTTTACCAATGTTGGGTTTCTAATATTAGTCCCTTGGGTTCAATATTATTCCCTTGGGTTCATAATATCAATCCATTGGGTTTATTATTAACTTGGTTTATAATACCAATCATGGTCAACCATAACCAACTATGGTCAATTGTGGTGGTCCGATCTCATATTATGAAACAAATTGTCTCCACTTAGGTTTTATATACATTGGTTTTTTAATATTAGCCCCTTGAGTTTAATATTATTCCCTTAAGTTCATAATCCCTTGGAAATTTAGTATTAATCCCATGGGTTTATTGTTCCTTTCGATTTATAATATCAATCATATGGGTTTATTATTCCGCGGTCAACCATGGTTTATTATGAAATTAATCATGGTTAAACATGCAATTGTGATAAGGATTGTCTCAATATGAAAATCAATGATAGTCAATCATGTTTATTTT